>CAUYSK010067987.1:0-55026 GCA_963575035.1 Avahi laniger | reverse complement strand
TCCCCCGCTGAATCTGCACCGATTCCCCTCGCTGTTTTTGTGGGAGAGCGCTCCGATTGTGTGTAGCAGACCAGGATCTGCGTCTCCCTCTCTGGAAGCAGGGATCCGGGAGGCTACCCTAACTCCGCCATTTTTTCTCCTCTAAGGTACAAATTTAAGATATCCTAGATTTCAAAGTGTGAAAAAATCAAAAAATCTATTAAGCATGTCACTATTTTGCAGAAGCATATGACAACATCTATAACCTGGAGTCACAAAAAAGAACATCAGGTCTTTAGAAATACTTTCTTAAAGCTTTTTTCTTGTCACGAGAATATACTGGGGGTAGTGTTTCTGATACCATTAAATGTTCCAACTCAGTAGGACAATGTGATATTTCACCATGCTAAGGAGTCTATTTGTCATGTCATAGCATCATTGTGGAGCATAATTAGCTTAGAATAACTGGGTGAATCAACTATAATTAGGTGAATCCATTTTTATATTATTTCACTGTAATTGATATAAGTTATTGAATGTTCTTTGAATAGTTAAGTAATAATAGAAGTTTTCAAGAGCTTCACAACATGAAGTGGTGAAAAATCTATCCTATCAAGGTGTAATACTGATTTTATTATTACATAAATGCTAATTTACAATTTTGACATAAAATTTAATGTATAACAAATTAAAACATAATAAAACCCAAGTTAACCATCATTCTGTCACTCATATACTTCTCTAAACACTCTTCATTCAATCAACTAACATTTGCTAATCACCTGTGATGTCCAAGAAAGCATACTACATAGTTTAGGAGATATGGAATTGGGTAAGTTGCTAAGTGTATTGCTATAGTCTCAATCTGTGTGTCTGCCCAAAATTCAGGTGTTGAGACATAACCACCGATGCCATGGTTTTGGGAGATGGGGCTTCTGGGAACTAATTGGATGATAAGGGCAGAGCCCTCATAAATGGGATTAGTGCCTTTATAAAAGAGACCACAGAGAGCTACTCCACCCCTTCCACCATGTAGGTACACAGCTAAAAGGTGCATATGTAAACCAGGAAACTGGCCCTCCTTAGAAACTTAATCTGTCAGCACTTTGAACTTGGACTTCCCAGATTACAGAATTGTGTGAAATAAAGTTCTGTTGTGTATAAACTCCATAGTCTATGGTATTTTGTTATTGCAGCCTAAATGGACTAAGGAAAGTACTCCTAAAACTTTAAAGATTTTTTTTTTTAAAAAACAACCTAATGATACTGAAGATTCCTTTTGAGTAGTCAAATGCATATAAGGTAATTTATAGTGTTGACTGCATTTCCTTCCTGTTTTCCATTTTAAATGAAAAAAGTTTAGGCTTCAACACTCATTGCTAGTTACTGAAAATTCTTTAAACTTAAAAAAATATAAACCATAGATTATTTCCATAGAAAACAGTAGCTCTCAAGGATGTTAATGCACGTCAGAATGACCCAAGAAACTTAAAAGAAGTGACGTGTCCAGGCTATATTCCATCAGAATCTGATTCAATCGGCGTGTAATAGTGTCCAGACACTCATATAAGTTAAAATGTAATTGAAAAAGGCCACAGTTAATTTTGACATGCTGCAAAATAATCAATATAAAACACAGAATACAGTTTTATGAGAAATTTGTGATGAAAAGACTGCAGGTACATATAGAAAAAAAGCAAATGTTCAGATTGGATATTAATATATATTTAATTTTTGTCAGCAGGTGAAATATAAAATCTACATCAGTAATGATAGATTGTGAGTACAAGCTTCACTATCAGACTCTTTAATTTGTGTATGTATGTGCTATACATATACATTTATTTATATATCTATAAACACACATGAATGGCACATGTGTGTATATAAATATATGCATTATATATATAATTTTTGTAGGAACTTCAAATATGTCACATGTTTAAAACTAAAGTGAGTATCTGTGCCTAGAAAAATTAAAGTTAGAACTGCAACAGAGGGAAAGGGTGAATAGAATGTGGATATATCTACTAACAAAAGATAAGTTCCATATTTCTGTAGAAATTGTAGTCAGGAGAGCTCCAGGAGCTTCTTGCTGTGCATAACACCCCAAAAAGCAATTAAGAGAAATATTTGCCAGATGGCTGCATGTAATGATATGAATAAATTGGCAACAGCCCAATTTTTCTAAAATATTTTACTATATATTAGAGAGCAGAAGTATCACCAGTCTTATAAAAGTCCTTTCAAATAAAGTGGATGTTTCACTTCAGTCTACGTAAATATTCGTGGTGGAACCGAAGGGGTCTGTGTTAAACTGAATGCCAAGGCTACCTGACCCTTTGTCAGAATATTGGCTAGAAGCCAGGTCTGATTTCCAGTGTGGCTGGCTTCCTAGATTTAAAATCATCACAAGTTTGAAAATGTTATTAAAAAATAATGAACAAAACAAATTTCTTTCTATCAAAGAAATCCCTTTGTCCTAATTGATTTATATAAATTATGCAACAAAAGGTTACATAGTATGTGTTTAGTACTAAGTACTCTGTATAACAAAGCTATTGGAGCAAAGCTAATCTCAAAATATATCAGTAAAATAATTTTAGTAATAACTATCTTGGGCACCATAAATACTCTTGTTATATTTTTATTTCATGGCATGGCTCTCTATGAATAATTGCCATGCCAAGATGTTGATAGTAATAGACGTCAAAGTTCAGAGCTATACACTAACACTGTACGAACCAAGGAAGACATAGGTAGAATCGTATTTATTTATTTAAATTTCACAATATTATGGGGGTACAATCATTTTGGTTACATAAATTGCTTTTGTACTGTTTGAGTCAAAATTTTAAGTGTGTCCATTCCCCAGATATTGTGCATTGTACCTGTTAGATGTGAATTTACACAACCCTCCTACTCCCTCCTACCTGCTTGATTTCCAAGGAATGTTATTTCCATATGTGAACATAAGTGTTCATTAACTAGTTCCAATCTAATGGTGAGTACATGTGCTATTTGTTTTTCCATTCTTGTGATACTTCAGTTAAAAGAATGGTCACCACTTCCAGCCAGATTAATACAAAAGGTATTAGTTCACCATTTTTTATGGCTGAGTAGTATTCCATGATATACATATACCACATTTTATTAATCCACTCATGTATCCATGGCAATTTGAGTTGTTTCCACATTTTTGCTATTGTGAATGAATTGTGTTGTATAACTTTCAAATACAGGTGTCTTTTTTATTGAATGTCTTTTTCTTTCTTTGGGCAAATACTCAGTAGTTGGATTGCTGGATCAAATGGTAGTTCTCCTTTTAGTTCTTTGAGGTATCTCCATACTACTTTCCATAGAGGTTGTACTAGTCATTTTTAAATGAGAATACTGACTCAGTAATTATACATATGTCAAAATTGAAAAGATGGAGGATATGTAGTAACTGGCGGTCATACTAAGTAGGTATGTTAGCAGATATTTGTTGATATTCAGTTGAACACTAGTTGAATAATGAATGACTTTCATTGTTAAATAAAATATGGCAAATATCCTGCAATGATATCAAAATTGTTTGTGTATTAATAAGAAGAAACACAAACAAAACTAATGGGCATAAGTAAACTGAGTTTAAATTGGCATAGCTCAAAAAAAAGAACTCATAAAATAAATGCCTAGTGAATTTAATTTCCAAATAAGTCTCTATAGTCATAAATAAATCAATTCGAACCACAGTGATAGAACATAAAATCAGTATCTCAATACTGACATATTTTCAAAAGTAATCAGGAAAATCTTTAAATCTTACGTGTTTCATATACTGAGAGTTATATTAGTCAATTATTTACATAGTTACCTATTTCAGGCCTTCTACAGCAAAGCAGCATCTCCTGGAGTTTATGTTATTTCTTCACTCACAAAATATTGATTAAGCATCTACCATGTGTTAGGAAAAGCGCCAGGCCCAGGAGATTCAGGAATGAATGATACAAAGTTTGTATCCCATAGGAAATCAGTCTAGCGGGCAATTTTATAAGCAATTCTAATTTCACATACCCTGAGGTATTACTGCATATACATACATATATATATATATATATATATATGAAATGATATGCTAAAGGAACACTGTACAGGCAAAAATAAATGTCATTAAATCCATATGCGAAAAGTTTGTTCAGTTTACTCTTATGCATTCTCAGAAACTACATATTCTCATAGACACTAAATATTTTTCAAATTTCCTAGATGAAGTATGTAAGTATAAGCAAATAATAAGCAGATCTACATGTAGTAATAAATAAGAAAGAGTGGAAAGAAAACAACACAAACTAAAGAACATACAATAGAAAACAAGCCAATTAATTTAAAAATTATATTCCTCATACACAAGAATCCTGAATATTTTATTTTTTTAATTTTTCAAATTTTTGTTCCAACAACTCACTTGACAGTCTGATGACTCTGATTCAGAATTTTAACTTAAATCTATAAAATAAAATACAGTTCCAAAAATACCAACTCTATTTATGTAGAGTTGAAACCAGGAACTTATTGGTGTTTTTGGAATCTAGGTTAAACACTGCAGGTTTGAGTAGCCTTTGTAATTGGAGACAAACAACTGATGTTAATATTAATATTAATAATAATCATTGGAGGAGCAAATAATTATATCTGATGTACCCTAATTAAAAAAGATGAGGAACTATACATTTTAGAAAAGCATCTCTCTTAAACTGACAATTTAAAATATATATATATATATATTAGTTAAGCGAAAAGTCTTCATTTATTTAGGGGATTTCACTCATGCAGGTTAAAAGTTTGGGGATTTAATTTAATTAATTTATTTTTTTTAGTTCAAGCTACTCAAAATAATTTAATGGCTTTTTAAAAGTATATAAACAAAGTGTAGATGTTCTCTTTATATTCTAAGCATGTTAACTATTTATGTTAAACAGTTTTAACTGTTGATAGTGCTGTAGCTCATTTATTAAGTGTTTACTTTGTGCCATGCACAATTTTAAGTGTTTTACGTTGCTTGATCCATGTAATAAACACAACTACACTAAGAAGTACATACAATAATTATCATCAAATTTACATAGTAAAATGAGGCACAGAGAGATTAAGTAATTTATGCAGAATCACCAAGTCGCTAAGTGGCCAAGCATAAATTTTTATTTTTATTTATTTTTATTTATTTTTTTGAGACAGAGTCTCACTTTTTTGCCTTGGCTAGAGTGAGTGCCGTGGCGTCAGCCTAGCTCACAGCAACCTCACACTCCTGGGTTCAAACAATCCTTCTGCCTCAGCCTCCCTAGTAAGCTGGGACTACAGGCATGTGCCACCACGCTTGGCTAATTTTTTCTATATATTTTTAGTTGTCCAGATAATTTCTTTCTATTTTTAGTAGAGACAGGGTCTCGCTCTTGCTCAGGCTCGTCTTGAACTCCTGAGCTCAAATGATCGGCCTCTCAGACTGCTAGGATTACAAGCATGAGCCACCATGCCCGGCTGGCCAAGCATAAATTTTAACCCAAACCATGCTGCTCCAAAGCCAGCCTTGAATCCTCATGACTCTCTAAAATGACTATGTTGTACTGTCTCTTCTTTTCAAGAAGATCTTGTAAGATTTGTGGTTTTCAACCCTACTTTTCATTATACTTGCAAGGAATTATTATGCAATACTGATGGCTGGGCGTCATCCTACATTCCCATTCTCAAATTTTATTTTTATTTTTGACAGAGTTTTGCTCTGTTTCCCTGGGTAGAATGCATTGACATCATCATAACTCACTGAAACCTCAAACTCCTGGGCTGAAGCCATCTCCTGCCTCAGCCTCTCAAGCAGGTGGGACTACAGGCTAGCACCAAGATGCCCAAATAATTTTTCTATTTTTAGTAGAGATGGGGTCTCGCTGTTGCTCAGGCTGTTCTCAAACTCCTGAGCCCACGCGATTCTCCAGCTTCGGCCCCCCAGAGTGCTAGGATTGCAGGCATGAGCCATCACACTCGGCCTCATTCTCAAATTTAAAATGCAGTAAGACCACCTAGAAGGCTTTTTTGAAAACACATTTTGGGAACCCACCCATATTTTCTGATTCAGTAGGTCTAGGAAAGACTCTAAGAATTTGGATTTCTAACATGTTCCCAGGTGATGTTGAAGCTATGGTCCAGACACTATGCTTTGAGAGCCACTGTCCAGATGAATGGAAACAGAAAATCTAGAGTGAATATATCTCCCTAAAAAAATCAAATGTGTGGCTAGGGATGAGAACCACTGCTTTAAATGATCTATTTCTTAAACATGTGAAAGATGTGAAACATGTGGAAGATTAAAATAATGTACATTAAAAATAACTGGAGAGGACTACGCTGTGTAGTTTAAGTATCACAGATATCCATATAGTAACTATTTAATCTGCCTCCATTTTCTAGCTTCTCTTCTTCTGGATAACACTTTTCTTTCCATTACTTTACTATATAATGATATCATTATTGTCCTTTAATTTTTCAGAATTCCATAGTCATTTGTTATTATGGAGTCATATTTAGTTTACCTGAGCTGAGATTCTTAGGTTGTAAACTTACTGTTTTGTGATTCTGGCATACACCTACTAATTAATCGCAGGGCATGATGCCTGTGTCATTTAGAGGCATTCCTTGCAAAAAGGCAGTGGGAGCAGCATACTTGAAAATCATCATCTTGAGGGGTTGCCTTGTCATTAGGTAGCAACTATTTCATATCAGCCCAAAGACAAATTCCTCTGAACTGGACACTACACTCACATGCATAGTCTTACTTTCCATATCTTCTAAAAACTCTTAAACTATACACATGCGTGCTAAAGGAATGGGATGAAAATGGGAAAGTTGTTTCACTACAGAGATAGGTGTAATTATCCGCACATACGGTATTAGGAAATATCAGTAAAATATCTCACTGTGTTTTACTTTCATTATTGTATTCTGCTGCCAAACTTCTTAGAAGTGAAAATGTAGATTCAAATCATAAAACATGCATTCTCTTTATTGCTATGCACTCTGATATATACAGATAGAGAACAAAGATCCATAGACACATTATCATGGCACCCAAGAATTTACAGTCTAGGATGAGGAGAGTGTAAGACAAGAAAACTCACGTGCACACACACACAGGATTTATGAGGCTGATTTTATCTCTCAAAGAGGCAACCAAAATGCTGTCAGGAAATTTGAAGCTTAAAAATTGAAAGACCACATTAATTAGAAGATATATTTTAGAACAATCATATTTTGATTCTTGTCACTAATTTCACTGACTCATTTCCTGATAAGTAAAAGATAGCATCATAGAAAGTTAAACAGCAAGACATTATTTAAAAATGTAATCTGCATTTGCTATGTATCTCATTTCATGTTCCATGGTGAGCAGAAAGTTCTGAGGTTTTACATATTGTACCTGACAGTTTTATCTGGCCACCTATCAGTTTCTAGCTTATCTCTAAAAATTAGAAAAATAATAGCTAGAGAAACTACTAATGAAAGACAATGAAGATTTCAGTTTTCATTCTAGTATGGTGTTATATCATTTGGATTCTCAGAACCCATTCCTGAGGGTTGATCGACTACATGAGTCATGCCACTTCTGAGAACCATCATACAGTGTTTCCTGGTATGAAGTAAGTGCTGTCACCAATGCAAGTCCATTTTATTGTTATCCAAAGTAAGTGCCATTTTTCAAAATGATTTCCATTTATGCTTTCATGGCACTGTTACTAGGGGTCAAGCCTGGATTTCATGGGGATAGTTATTTTATCTGTCAGCTGAGTTAGTCCAATCCCAACCTTATCTTGGTTGGTTATTCTCTTTACTTTCTCTTTAGGGCTGCATCCTTGTGAATAAAAGAAAATGGAGGCATATTCTTTTTTGGAACTCCTCACAATTTGGGTAAAGTCTTGATGTAGTAGCAAAAAATTATTTTGAGTTAGTGTGTACATAGTTATAATTAAGAGTATGTAAATTATCCTAGAATTTTATTTTCTCTTTCAGTGACCATTTCTTAAAGTGTATAAGCCACTGTAAAAACGCTATAGAGTATTCGAAGGGCCAGGCTATAAACATGAAGCATTTTGTCAAACAGAAGACCCAAGATCTGACATGAACAGCTCACATACATAAGCATTTTATAGGAATTTCAGACAGTTATATAACAAGATGACAAAATTTGTATAATAAACGTTTCATGAACTATCTGAAATAGACTTTATCCTATTCACTGAAAATAATCTGTGAAGTGGTATATGTGTATCCTTATGCAGATATTAATTTTACTTTATTATTTTCCTGTTCTCCATTGAGGTCATGAAGTAAAGCCACCCAAAGTTCGTTAGGACTATTGTCTGAATGAGATCACCATTCATTTTCTAAGGAAGAGGTTCTTCGGATAATCAGAATTGGAAAATGGGCTTAGACAGGAAGAGGTAGGAACTCCTGTCTCCCTCCATGTCTTGCTTTCTTGGGCCTTGATGAAAATTCTGGACATGCTTCCTGTTAGTAGAGGAAGACTGACTCTTACCATAAACTATAATATAAATGAAGAAGGAGATGTCATCATAATGTAGGGTAATCATATAATGTATCCAAAATGGGCTATATTTAAGTCTTAAAAAAGGAAATTCTTATTTATGCTGGGGCAACAAACATAAATGGTACAGTTCCAGCAAATCAGGACATAATGTTACCCTACCTATAGGAGACCTTAGATTGAGCCTGACTTAACCACTCAAATATATGATGGAAAGTTAATTTTCTGTGTTTGTACTCCTTTTATTTCTGAGAGTATGATAAAAATTATTTTTAATGCTCCATTCTCCTCTCTGACATTTATATTCATTAAGAAATTATGTATCAAGTATTTGTTATGTGCCAAGCTCTGCACTGTTGATTTCAGGGATATATTGTCTATAATACAGAGGGGAACACAGGGAAGTTTATAGCCACATTAGCAGGAGTCTTAAAGGACACACATGAATTTTTTTTTCCTGTTCCCACATCCTTACACCAGTAGTAGTTATTAACAGACCTTGAGAAGAAAATGAATCTTCAGGACAAAAGTAAGGGTAATAAAAATTATTTTTCCTCCATTGCTAGCCTTGGATGGCCAATGTTTGATTTTATCAAGAGAACCAGCAGTTTTCCGTTCAACTTCCAAAGCATTTTAATTCATTTTTCTGTAAGGTCATTCTCTATTCAAGGCAAGAAACTGCCACTTCAATGCATTTTTATATCATTTTCTTTCCAGTAAAATACATTCTGGCCAAATTGAAAGAATATATTTTTCCATTGTATTCTGTATGGTTATTCAAACTCAAAGTAAATGAGAAAGAGAAACTTACACTAACTTTAATTGCATTAAGATAGATAGAATCAAGTTAACTATATTAAAATTGAAAGAGGACAGACCTCTAATGACAAGATATAGTAGATTCTCTTCGGGTAGATGGGAAGCAGTTGAAAAAACTCTGAAGAATAAATACGTACATACATAACTAACAGAGTGTTTTCATACACATTAACTCACCTGATCCTCCGTAAGTGTGATATGAACCAGATAAAGTAGGAGGTTTCTTTAGTAACATAATTTAACAGAGGAGAAGACGGAGCATGAACAGCATCAGTTATATCGCTTGCCTCAGTTACTAACAGTGGAGGCAACACTCAGACTCAATCTTTTGTTACCAAAGGTGGGGTGCTTTTCGCTTCACCTGCCTATGTGATATTTCAGCTCCACGTTAACTGAGTTCAAGAGCTTCCCTTCCACATCCATCAGTTTCCTAAGAAATTCCTCAGCGCAGTCTACCGTGAGTTTCTTATGACTCCAGTCATCTCTATACCGCCAACTCTTTAGTCACAGAGTTGGAAGGGAATTGGCAAAGCTTATCCTTCATATTAAAAAGTGCAGATATAATATGCACTAGACCTTGCACAGTCTTATTTTAAAAATGTTAGAAAATGTAAATGTTAATCAGAATCTAAGATTTAAAAGCCCTGAATATTGCTTTGATTTTATGCCTCTTCACACCTGACTTTATGCTTTGAAGATTTAGCAACAGGGAGTCTTCCCTTTTGGTTCTAATAGGTATTATTTTATTTGCCTCATAACATTTTATTTTGATTGAATTTTATTCTTCTGTAGGAGGTTTGTGCTCTTCAGTTTCTGGCCTCTATCATACCACTGCCACACTCACTATTTTATACTTTAACTGATTCACTCAACTAGTTGCTCACTTGATTCCAGTAGAATTTGATCTTGTGACCCTAGAGCCTAGATGATAAATTTGATATGAGCTTCAAATATCTTATATCATAATACGTATTCTCTGTGAAGAAGATTCCAAGAGAAATTTAGTGCTCAGCGTCAACCCCTGCGGAAAGGAAGGCAGGAAGGGAGAATTGGGACGAGGGAAATATTAGCTATGATGCCGAATGAAGACCCGCTGGGTTCAGCGATCCTTACTGGCGACTGTGGACCTGAAATGGCTCACCAGAATTATCTCGTGTTGGATGGAATACTCAGGTCTTTCTACATCCATCTCAATCAATTATTAGATGTGGGTAACTCCTGGAAGGACATGACTTCAGGTTAGGTGGCTCTCTGCAGTTGAAACAATCTGTAAACGTGCTGACAGCTAAGTCTGACAAAACTTCCAGAAGCAGGAGGAGCAAGTCCTTTCATGGGGTGGGAACTGAGCAGTGCTTCTCCCTGTCTGTTACTACACCGCAGGATCTCAATCACACCAAAGGGCTTTTGGTTAGAATTTCGATAAAGTAGGTTGACAAAATCTTCACATTCTTCAACTCAATTTAAGTTGATTAAGAATGTAAAAATATGTTTTTAGAGGTCAGATTATTTTAATTATTTAAACTCAGATATTAATCAACTCTATCATAATTTTTAAACAATTGCCTTCATCCTCATAATAATTATATAAGGTCAATGTCGATGACAATTTTATTTAACGTTCAGTCATTTACTTCCTAGGTTTGGCATTTTTAAATGTATAATATAGAGAAAATATCACTGGAGTCTGACTAACATTTCATCTTCACATTTTGAATTGTGCATTCAGCTATAGCGATAATGTCTGCAGTATTGCACATGCTGTCAAAATACATGTTCAACAGTTTATCATACACATGTCAGAGTAATTTTTAGTCATACCATTTTCTTGTAATTTCACATGAAATAGAAAATGTCTTTTAGATTCTAGATTTTGTTTTTTACTTATCCTATAAAACAGTGTTATATTAATGTCAATTTTTAGAGTTTTATGCCCTCGGGATGATTTGCTGCAGATAGAATCTCCTGTCATAATAGAAGCAAAAAATAGTGACTTTGAAAAAGAAAAAAATTCACATTCACTAATTATTCAATTTTTTCTTTGAAATCTGTTTTTAACTGAATATTCTATGTTCTTATGCATGCATTTCTGTATAGATCTTTAAGATAAATATCCAAAACATTTTGTAGAACAATATTACCGAAAGGCATACACATGGCATACTTTTAAATTCAGGTTCATTTTTTTTCTTTTATTCCATAGTTTAGGACACTAAGTTAAGTGTTATATTTCCTACATTTTTATAATTTTACATATCTACTCATTTATTTCTTTCAAGTTCTATTTGTTTTTCTACTGAGATACAGTGATACAAATAAGTGAAAGATGTTTATTAATGTTCTCCATTCCTTATTTCCTCAGTTGTTGCTATAACATTTATTCCTTCATCCTAAAGTCACCTCTACCCCTGTCCTTATCTCCAATTACATACACAATACTGGACACACAGAAAGAAAAATACTTTATGATCTCATTTGTATGTGGAATCCAAAAACCTTGAACTCATAGAAGCGGAGAGTAAAATGGTGGTTGTCAGAAGCTCTGCATGGAGAAAAGGGGGAAATGATGCTCAAAGGGAACAAATGTTGAGGCGGAAAGTGAACAAGTTCAGGAGGTCTAATGTACAGCAAGAGTAGTGATGAATATGTTAATTTGATTGCAGTAATCATTACACATTGTATATATACATCAAATCATCATATTGTACATCAACCTTGAATATATGCAACCTCTATTTGTGAATTAAATATTTATAATTAAAAATACAAATAGAATATTGAAATTTTTCATATATTTATCATTCTTATTTTAATTTTGTAAATTTGCAATACATAGCTACGAGTAAGATTCACTAATGCTATTGGACTCCATAGAAACACCTAAGTGTACAATAGAGTAATTAGGATCATTTTGGGTTTGCTCCTTACTAGGTAAGCCACCTTGTACTACTTAAAATCTGTGTGTCTCTCTCTCTCTCAGTTTGCTCATCTTTATAACAAGAGATTTTCCTACCAATTATGAGAATTAAATAAGTTAATAGATGTAAAGAGCTTAACTCAAGTCTTAGCACATTATCGGAACTCATTTATATTTCTCCCCTCATATTTAAAAGTCACTCTAGCCTGGAATGCTTTTCTCATAAAGAATTAGAGAATGACCAATCACATGGCAAAATAAAATATTCATAAATGAAAAAGAATAAGGTAATTACAATATAGTTTTCATAAAAGAGAAATTAGAGATGTTCATTAAAGTTAGAATTTATGCTATGATAGGCTTAAATTATATATTAGGAAACTGTCTCTGTAAAATTAAATGTGGGTTGTTTTATTATCATATTTTCATTCTTTATTTTTTTATTTTCTTTATATTTTTGGTTTTCTTTGTTTTTGAAAAATTTTGTTGGTTTTCGTCTTTTCATATGAAAGTGAAATGTAACATACGCAACATATAATTCATTAAAACAAAAGTATCAACAAGATTAGTAAAAATGTTTTAAGTTCAATACCAATATTTAATTGTAACAATATATTTCCTCCTAAATTTGAAATAATAATGAATAATATCAATATGTTGAATTTCTAAATAGAATTCTGATATTATGTGTAATGAAAATGAAAAGAAGTCTACTTATCTTCAGCTGTTCTTAGTGGTTTCTCATTTTTGTCTTCATTGTTGTGGTCAGAATTATTCCCAGGACAGGCTATATTTAACCTTTCTGCCAGAAATCAGTAACACTCTTTGTCTTTTCTGCCTCTCAGCATGGCTCAAACAGGTCAAAATGTATAAGAAATTTTATTAAATATTAAGGAAGGAATAATCTAATAAAATATTAGTATTGTATACCTAAAATACATTCACTCATTCAATTGAAACCTGAGAGTTTATTATGGACACAGACTGGCCGAGACATGGTAGACAAAGAGATATTTCTGTTAGGATGGACTGGGATAAAAAAAGAGATGGGGATAGAACTAACATTTAGTTAACTCATTATAATAATAAAAAAAAAAGGAGCATTGGTTTAAGGTCAATATCTGTTTAATTCAAAGCTAGGTATTTTATATAGAAAAGTTAACCTAAAGAAGAAAAGAAATAGTTCATGATTTATAAATGTGCTAAACATTTCTTCTATCTTTCCTAAAGCTGTGCACTTTTATCTACTTTCTCACTGTGTTCCGCTAGCCTCACAACACTAGCTCATACAGAGGAAATCTTGATGCTGGTACTCTGGTCAACAAAACTTCTTTCCTTTCGAGTCTCTTCTTATTTCTATTAATTATTACATTTGTATTGCTGATATCAACCTGCAATTTCATTATGAGCTTCTTCCATGCTAGAATCATGTCTTGTCCACTCAGCATTTCTTTGCTTCATCTATCTAAGCCCTTAATGGAGCATTCTGTCATGCCGTCCTGCCTGAATATCTTCCGTGTTCAAAATTATCCCTTCACTCCTCATTCCCCTCCAGCAAACAACCCAATTCTATGCATTCTGTTCAGCCAATTTTTTTTTTTGGAAGAGATGTTTATTTATCCTGCCTCTACTTCTCTTTTTTAATTCACTCCTAAATCCCCTTCAGCTTAGTTTTAATCCCCACCATTACAATGATCAGGCTCTGTCAATGGTCCAATAACCTCCTTGTTTCTACATCATACCTGGAATTTACTGCCACCTTCTTTTGGATATAGTCTCCTTTGTTTTGGAGCACTCTTGTAATTTTCATCCCACCTTAATTGCTTGTCTTTCTCACTCTCATTTGATTCTTCTCCTCTGCTCAGCTTTTCCATATTATTCCTCTTCTCAATTTTCCCCAGGTGATCTAACCCATTCCCTCTCTATGCTGACAAGTCATAAATGTAAGATTGTTGATGATCCATTCCCCGCAGTAGGTTGTAAGCATCACAAGGACAGTGACCTCACCTATCTTGTTCACATTTGTATCTCCAGTTCCTGGCTTTATGCCTGCCACATGGCAGAAACTCAATAAATACTTAGAACGTCGAATAAGGTAATAAAGAAAGTTACAATTAATGAAAGCAAATAAGTGTCAATATCTCTCATACGGGTCTATCTAAAATATGTCTGACTTGTAGAGCTTCATAAATCCGACCAAAGGCAAGAGAAATCAGATAACTCTTAAAATTTTTTATCACAGTTTTTAAAGTAAATTAAGTCATATCATAAGAATTAAGGTACATATAGAAAGTTTAATTTAAAATAAATCATGTATGTTTATCCTAAGAAAATAAATACATATTTACATGTATAATTATGAAACTTTTAGTTAGTTCTGAAAACATTACTGCATGCTTGAATATAGAAAGGTCACAACAGGATTAGAGAACATTAAGAAGTCAAGGAAATCCATCATTGGTCTTATAGCCTATAATCAGAACATCATTACAAGCCAAATGAGCATAATTTGTCACTTTGAAAATTCTCAGGTTGAGAATCAGGTCATTTCAAATACCAATTTTCACAGGGCAAACAGGTCATACAGTCCACCTGTTCTGTATATTTCTCTCAGATAACTTCTGAAGTGGCTGACTCTCTATAAACTATCATTCATTGCTAAAGGGACCTCCTGACGTTTCCCTTCAGATGGCTTCCATTTATAAATAGCTTTTTCTTTTAAATCTAGACAGAGAATCATTTGTAAAAGCCTTTTAGAGGGTAGTTTGACAGTGTCTAATAAATACTGTATGTAAATATTCATGACCTGTGATCTAACATTGTCAGTAACAAGATATCCAGCTTACTCTCATTTATAACAATATTAGCAACAATAAATAATTTTGTGGAACTTTACATATGCTAGGAATTGTGCAACTCATTCATTCCTCAAAAGAATCCTATCAGGCACATGCTATTCATTTACCCACTTCACAGATAAGCAAATTAAGGCACCGAAAAGTTAAGTAAATTGCTGGAAGTCACACTGTTAGTAAATGGTAGAGCTGGAACTTGATCCCTGTAGTCTTATTCTAGAGCAGTGGTCCCCAACATTTTTGGCACCAGGGAACAGTTTCATGGAGGACAATTTTTCCACAGACAGGAAAGTGAGGGATATAGTTTCAGGATGATTCAACACATTACATTTATTGTACAGTAAAAGCTCTCTGCTAATGACAATCTGTTATTTTCAGCTGCTTCCGACTGCTAGTATCACTGCCTTAGCTTGACCTCAGATCATCAGGCAGTAAATTCTCATAAAAAACACACTACCTAAATCCCTCACATGTGCAGTTCACAGTAGGATATACGGTCCTACGAGAATCCAGGGACGCCACTGATCTGACAGGAGGCGGAGCTTATGCAGTGATGGGACCAATGGGACCAGCTGTAAATACAGATGAAGCTTCCCTCACTTGCCAACTACCCACCTCCTGCTCTACAGCCTAGTACCTAATAGGCCAGGGACCAGTACCTGTCTGCGATCTAGGGTTTGAGGACCACAGTTCTACAGTCCGTTCTCCTAACTTCCTGCATGCACTTGGCTGTCTTAAACAAATATATACACGCACAGAGAATTTTGTCAGGGAAAGAGAATGAGGAAGATTTACAATCCAATCTAGGAGTACATACTCAATTCTGTTTCCGAAAGTATTGTTAGCACCAGTGGCAAATCCTTACATCAATAACCAGAGAAGTAGCTACAAGGGACATAGGAAACCAATAAGAGCAAGCTGGGAGGTGGTGAGGGATAAAAACTTAACTATTGGGTACGATGAACACTACTCTGGTGATGTGCACACTAAGAGTCCCAACTTAAGCATTATACAAGGTATCCACCTAACAAAAACATTTACACCTCTCTAATATTTTGAAATTAAAAAAGTAAATGAGCAACCTGATAAGCAAAAAGGTAATAATAATAGTCTCCCAAGCAAGCCAGAGTCATAAGATGCTTTGGTTCCTTTTAGAAAACAAAAGATAGCATCTTAACATATGTTCTTGAATTGTTTTTCAGCAACTCCTAGGAGATGAAAAATGCCATAGATCTTAGATAAGGGGCAACTGAGGACTGAACTCTGACCACCCTTTTTTGTTCTATATTTCTTCCTGAGGGACCCAGAGACAGAGGTACAAGCAGGAGCCCAATCAATGCATAACTTACATGTATTTATTTACAATTTTGTCTACAACTTCTGCTTTCCTGGATTATAACCCCGTCTTTAAAAACCCTCATTTGTAAGTCATCTGGGAGTTCGGGTCTTAAGTGTTAGCTCATGGATAGACAGAATTAACATTGTTAAAATGTTCATATTCCCCAGAGTGATTTACGGATTCAATGAAATATCAATGTCATATTTCACAGATATAGAAATAATAAGTGTATGCTTCATTTGAAACCAAAAAAGAGCCCACTTAGCCAAAGTAACCTTAAGCAAAAGGAACAAATCTGCAGGCATCACATTACCAGACTCCAAATTACACTACAAGGCTATAGTAAGCCAAACAGCACAGTATTGGAACAAAAATAGAGACACAGACCAATGAAACAGAACAGAAAACTCAGATATAAAACTCAGATATAATTCCATCTGATCTTTGACAAAGTAGACAACAACATACACTGGAGAAAAGAATCCCTATTCAAAAAATGGTGCTGGGAAAATTGGATGGCCACATGCAGAAGAATGAAACAGGATCCATATCTCTCACCACTCACAAAAACTAATTCAAGATGGATGAAAGACTTAAGTGTAAGGCATGAAAGCATCAGAATACTAGAGGAAAATGTTGGAAAAACTCTTCTAGATATCAGCCTAGGCAAATAATTTACTATGAAGAAGACCTCAATGCCAATCATAGCAACAACAAAAATAAATAAATGGGTCTTGATTAAATTAAAAAGCCTCTGAGCAGCCAAGGAAATAATCAACAGAGCAAATAAACAACCTACAGAATGGAAGAAAATATTTGAAGGCTATATATACAATAAGGGGATACTAACCAGAATATACAAAGAACCCAAGCAAATAAGCGAGAAAAAATCAACCCCATCAAAAAGTGGACAAAAGACATGAACAAAAGCTTTCCAAAAGAAGATAGACAAATGGCCAAAAAATATATGAGAAAATGCTCAATGTCACTAATCATCAGGGAAGTATAAATTGAAACCACAAGAAGATGTCACCTTATCCCTGTTAAAATGGCTTTTATTAAAAAAAAAAATCCAAAAATAATAGATGCTGGCATGAATGCAGAGAGAAAGGAATGCTTCTACACTGTTGGTGGGATTTCAAATTAGTACAACCTCTATGGAAAACAGTATGAAGATACCTCAAAGAACTAAAAGTAGACCTACCATTCTATCCACAAATCCCAGTAGTGGGTATTTACCCAAAGGAAAAGAAGTCATTTTATCAAAAAGACACTTGCACTTGAATGTCTATTGTAGCCCAATTCTCAATTGCAAAGATGTGGAATCAACCCAAGTGCCCATCAATTCATGAGCAGATTAACAAAATGTGGTATATGTATACCAGGGAATACTACTCAGCCATTAAAAAGGATGGCTGAATGCCTTTTGCAATAATTTAGATGGAACCAGAGACCATTATCCTAAGTGAAGTATTTAAAGAATGGAAAAACAAACATCACATGTATTCACCATTAAATTGGAACTAACTAATGAGCACACACATGCACAGAGGGAAGTAAAACTCATTGGAAATCAAGCAGGGGAGGGGGGAGGGGCATGGGTGATAACATCCTTAATGGGTACAATGAACACTATCTGGGAGAAGGACACACTTATAACTATGACTCAAGCATTATAAAAGTGATCCATGTAACCAAAATATTTTTACCCCTGTAATACTTTAGAGTAAAAAAAGGGTTAGCTGTAAGTTCTCCTTGCTTCGTGCTTTGTGATAAAATGCCTTTTTCTCTTGCTGCAAAGAACAAAACAAAATAAACATAAACAGATACAGAATACTGAAGAAGCAGGATTCAGAGTCTAATACTAAGAGCAAATTAATTTTTCTCCCATTGCCTCATTTCAACTTGTTTAATGGGGAAATTTCTTCCCTTGCCCCTTTGCCCCTGGATAAAAAGTTGGGGATTGGAGATGGGTAGATAAGGGAGATAAAAAGAACTAAAATCTTATTTGATTGGTAATGTCCAAAAATTCCTTGTGCTTCCTGGAACTGGGAGATGTTTAAAACTAACTCATGTGTTCACAGTACTCTCCTGTAGGTATTTGGAGACCTCTCTTCTCTTGCAATAGCTTTTCCAGCAGCTGTTTGCTTACTTCTTAACACAAACTAGGAATCCAATGGTGTCTCCAGTTTCTTTCTGTCTGGTCAGTTTTCATTGACCAGGATAGAGTCTAAATCAATCCCCATCGTCCCCAATGCATCTCTTCTCCATATTCCAAATTGTGTCAGTGTAAATACATATGCATTCTTCTGGAGGATAAAATCCAGAAACTGAGAATAAACAGAATTTGGCAGCTAGTCTCCTGTGTCCATCTCTCTTCCTACAGACTACTCAGGGACTATGCAGACACCATTTACTGTGTCTCTCTGCCCATGGGACATTCATATTGCGATCTCTAAGTGGTCTCCTTACCTACTGATCGGATGGGACATTCATATTGAGATCTCTAAGTGGTCTCCTTACCTACTGACCGGAACAGTCAGATGTATGAACCTCCTTTCCTTGAGGTCTGAATAAAGCAAATTTTAAGCAGTTTTCACCAAAGATACTTACTTTAAAAATACCCTTCTGTAATCACTCCCAACAATTCGTCATTTTTATAACCTTTAGTGGGTGAGGATTTAAGAGTAGTCCAAAGGTAATCAGGTGTAAGGTAACTGTTTTGAAATGCAAATCTTACTTAACTTCTTCGGATTATCACACTTTCTAAAATCTTGCTGCAATCAAGTCTGGAAATTTTAACAACCAATTACTAATCCTTGAAGTCCTTATTCACACAATTTTTGAATCTTATCTAGAAGTAAAGGGGTTTTATATTTTTAGGCATTATTAACTTCAAGGCCATTCTTTAAGAGATGATTCATTTTTATTCTTATTTTTATCATACTTTCAAAACTCCACTTAACTATTTGCTATTAAATTAGAGATCAATTGAACACAAATTTAAGAATAGAATGGCTTTAATACATTTGATTTGGTTTCAAAAGACATAGTTTCTGACTATTTCTTATGGACAACTACAAAACTTAATGAACTTTAATATCTCATTTGTATAATAAAAGAATGAGACCAGATAAATGTTAAAGTTTTATTGGTTTTAACATTGTATAATTTAAAATGCACATGTGTTCTGATGAATGCTTGGGATCCCTGGAGGGTTCTCATAAGTTTCTGGGCTGGTTTCCAAGACACCTGCCCTGTTTTAATCAGCCTTGCTTTTATGCTTTGTGTATGATGAGGTCTTACATTAAATTGCACTTGAAGAAAGGGTTCCGTAGTCTGAATTTTTTTTTAATTTTTTGAAACTACATTGAATGCATCTAGTACTTTATACGTTTTCGTATTTTTTTTCTTAAATGGACAGAACCATTTACATCTCTTGTCATGTGTCTCCTGTGATCCTCATGGTCCATATGATATAATTAGCTCTGTCCTTTCTCACAATTAATTGGCATTATGTAGTTTTGCCATCTGCAATGTACATAAACATGAGTACTTCATGACTTGAAAATCCAAAGGCCCTTATAAAGTTATTTATCAAACATTTGTTTTAATCCAGAGTATTGCAAAATATTAATGGGGCAACTCTAGTCAAAATTATATCCTGCTTTATTTTTTAATAAGAGCTTCCATTACAATGACCTGAGAATATGGGGGTTATTTTAAACCATAGTCACTTACAGAAATTTTTCAGTCTTCTTTCTTAAATAACCCTTTTAATTTTAAAATATTTTTATTTAAGAACTCTTATGGGCAATAATTATGCCATATATCATCATTGAACATAAAGAACAATTATCTACAAAATGTGTTCTAATTTCTGTATGTTATTAAATATTTACTAAAACCCCAAAGTATTTATTAACAGTTGTTATCGTTAATAAACACCGAAATAAATGGGGGTGGGAAGGCTTCTTAAATCACTTGTAACCAGGCTGTGTAAAGTTATAGTCATTTCATTTTAACTCTGTAAAACACTCAGAACCAGTCAAATAAAGCCTCATTTTTGCAGAAGCATTTATTCTTAACAACAGTAAAAGGTACCTGTATCACATTCATTTAAGTTGTGATGAAATTATCTAAAAATATGTTTTTATAAAGTTTTCAGTCTAGAAGTTTAGAGATACTATCTATCTGACCCTTACTGACATAATTTTCCCTATAGATTTCAGGTCTCAAGATAATTTGATGTGTTATCTCACTAATGTGCTCATTCAGTAGTGAGCCATGTTAACGAATACCCAAGGCACAACAATTATACAAACTCTCATGTTGTATTCCCAAGGAAGAAATAACGTTTTAATAACCAGAACCACTTGTGTCATGACCTTCTATTTGCATGATTTATGTCATACAATAATTACATTTGGCTCAAAATAATTTATTTAATCCTTTAATTTTAAATTACATCATTAAAAAAGAGAGAATAAAAGTTGTTTTCTCTTTTGAAAGCCTTCCATGACCCCACAGCCTACATTTTACTGATAAAGGGATAGAATTTGGCACAATGCAAATGATTGATTGATACAGAATTTCCTTCTTTATTTTTTAAGTCAAAGATAAACCAATTTGTATATTTAAAATTAAAACAGTCATCTGCATTTTTACTTTTAAGCAGAAATTTCAAAGAAAATTGTATTTGTACATTTTTCATTGAATTTTATAAGATATACTAAATCACTTATTCTTAGTCATCAGATAGATACTCTTTTATATATGAAAGAAATAAAAATGTAGAATATTATAAGTATAGCATCTACTGAGACAAATCCCAGATTTATGTCCAAATAATATTTTTTCACATTATAAACTTTTACTAGAGCTAGTTATATTTAAAATTTTTACAATATAATTTCTTGAGGTTCACATGTATTGTTGTTTTGTATAGATAGATTGAAAGCAGGGTAAAGTGAATTACTGTCAGTAATTAAATAGTTTCTTATATAGTAGAATTATACTAGATAGCTAGCATGGTCTTATGTATTTTTTTATCTTATGAAAATGAAATTATTCCTGAAATTGCTCATTTAATTAGATGTCATAGAATTCAGATATTTTTTAGTTTTTCTTTTATTTTGTTGAACTAATTTCAAATGTAAACTTGAAATGTTTATTTAATAGGCATCATATTTTATAAATTACCAGTCAAAACTGGATACAGGTTTTTAGCTCCTTAAAGAAGAAGAGGGGAAAATGACAAGACAGAAATTTTAGTCTGTACTCAAACAACTATTAGCCTTGTAACTTTTAAAAAGTCATTTAAGTCAGCAGTGTTAATAACAATTTGTTTTTCCCACTCCTTAACTCCTCTCTAAAAACCATACATCTGAAGGTAGTAAGAGAGAAAAAAATGGTAAATTGATGGCCACCTGAAAATTATTAAACTCATGTCATCCATTATTTACTGTTTACATAAAATGTTCTAAAAGCTTACATCATTTAGGGACTTTTAAAAATACTTAATCCATATTTACACAAATACACACTTTATGTAACAAAAGTTTAACCATGTCTGATAGCAATACTTTTTCATTTTCAGGGCAATTAATATTAAACTGTGTCCCTCCTACCCAGATCATACCTATTCAACTTGATTTCTTCCGGGATAATAGGGTTAATATTGAGGAAGTATGTTTCAAATGTTACCCATATCGTTTTGCTAATTAACAAAATAAACTGCTTGTATATTTAAAACAATGAAGGCCTGGAAAATATTTTTCTTAAAGTTATAGTTCTATAGTTGTTGGAGATAACTTTTAGGAGTAAGAGTTAGAGCAAATTTCATTATTTTACAATAAATATTCCATATAAAATATAAGATCTTGCAAAGCATCTAAACAGAAAATGGGTGAGTGAAACAAGATGAATCAAAGGCAACATGAGAAGAATTAATTGAGTTCAATTGTCTTTCATCATAATGACTTGAAGCATAGTCATCAAAATATTCATAAAGATTTCAAGTAAATAGGTATATCTTAAATGGACATATTTTCATGCCATTTATAATTTCCTTTTAAATGCTATTTAAATTAATAGTTCACTCACACACACACACATATACTCTTAAGAATGTCATATTCCTAAATCTTGAAAACAGACTGGGATAAATTATAATATAGGAATTATCATATATTTGAGACAACAGAAAGAGTTGAATTTCCAGGAAAGAGTTTGAAATCAGAAACTTTTAATCATAATATTACTTACATGCTTAATTATCACACTTAAGAATTATCAGCAGTAATTTGCTCTTAAGTATTGTGTTTAAATATTACTATGTCTTTATAAAGCTGTCACATGTCTCTTCAAAAAGACAATATAATACCAGGTCACAGTAGCTCATGCCTCTAATCCTAGCAATTTGGGAGGCAGATGAGGGAGAATTGCTTGAGGACAGGAGCTTGAGACCAGTCTGGACTACATTGCAAGACCCATCTCCACAAAAAATTTTAAATATTAGCTAATGTTGGTGGCATGTACCTATAGTCCTAGCTATTTAGAAAGCTGAGCCAAGAGGATCACTTAGTTCAGGAGTTTGAGACTGCAGGCAGCAATAATCTCTAGCCTGGTCAACAGAATGAAATCATGTCTTGAAAAAAGATAATATGTTTTTCAGATATTAGTTTATTCTGGGAAATTCTTCAGACAAGTTATATTTAAAAATACGCAATCCTAAAATGCATGAAAGGCAAGTAAAAATTCTCCTGCTTGATTGAATTAGTTGATTTACCCTTTTAAAGTACAGCGATAAAACAACCTTTAAAAAGTCAGGAACAAATTTATTTTCCCATACTAATGATTTCCAAATTGTGATAATCTTAATTTCCATTTACCAATTTTTATAATCTCTTGATCATCTAATATAAAATCTATCTAAGTTGGTTACTAAGTAAACAATGAAAATGAAATAAAGCACTAGAATTTCTCTGAAAAAAAGCATACTTTTCATAATTCACAATAAATTACAAAAAAGGAGTCAGTTTTCTTATTTATCAATCACCTTAATTCTCACATTTTTAACCTTTTAAAAAACTATATTTTTTTCTCTTAGAAACTGGTTTAAATTCCATTTAGTATGTACACAAAACATATAAGTTCAAAAGTTTAAGAAACCTACTGGATGCAAAAAGTAGGATAATTGCAGCTTGAGAATAAATTTTAAGTCTCCTCCAGAAACACATAAATGATTAAAACTACCATTAACTATTCAACTAGTAGTTCAAATAGTATAAATATAAAAGCAAGGGAGTAATTGATATTTCACTTCTGAAAATATCAATGTTTTAACATCTAGAACTATGTTTTGCTCTTTGCAGGAATTAGAAATTCCAGCATTAATGTGTACTCTAAGTTACTTTTAAGAAGAGTGACAGAAAAAAAGAAAAGAAACATATCCTTATGTTTAGTATGTTTAGAGTGTCAGCTCATGTTCCAGAAAAGTTTTGGACTTCCTTCATAATATTTTATTAAAGAATAATAGATATGATATGGATAAAAATGCATGCATGTGTAAAGTTATCTCTCTATGAATTTTTGCAAACTGAGTAACTAGAAACTATATCAAGAAAGAGAATGGTATCAGTATTCCAGAAGCATCTCTTCTGCTGTCTTATTATAATTGCAACCGGCTTTCTCATGCTGCCCTGGTCCATGACTATCACTATCCTGTCCTTCAAAATAATATATTAATTTTGGCTGTATTTTTCTGTATTTTAATGGAACTATATATTATATGAGTATTTTTTTGT
Source organism: Avahi laniger (assembly GCA_963575035.1). Taxonomy (NCBI): domain Eukaryota; kingdom Metazoa; phylum Chordata; class Mammalia; order Primates; family Indriidae; genus Avahi; species Avahi laniger. The sequence goes on along the minus strand of CAUYSK010067987.1, from coordinate 30,737 downwards.
TTTCATTACCTTCCTCAACATGGTATATTGAAAATTACCCATATTTATGCATATAACTTTAGATATTGTCATTGCTGTATAGAAATGTGAGTTACCAACGTGTTTATCCATTTTAATAATGATTTGCAATCATGTGGTCTCCAACTTGATGCTAATTGAAATACTGCTGCCATGAACATATCTTTTTTATTTCTGTTGTGAATATATGTAAGAGTCAAAAAGTTGGGTGGCTGTACAATACATGTAAAGCTTTGGAAGATTCAACCAATTTTCCAAACTGGTTGTATGAAAAACTTTTAAGTTAAAATCAAATAATCAATTTTGATAATTATTTTTCCATAAAGGATTAGGGAACATAAAAGAATGGGTAATTTTTATAATTAAAGTAGAAATAATTCTAGAAAGAAGATTGTAATTTTAAAAGTCAAAAGATATATGCTTGAAATTGAACATCACGAGCAGGTTAGATAAAGATGAAGTTGAGTATCTGAATAGAAAATGGCTCATAACCACATGTCATTTAAGTATGAGGACCCGTCAACATTGAGACTTAGCTACCTGCCAGCTAATCTGAAAAGGTATAAAATAAAAATCACATCTAGAGTGCATTGGATGAACATGATTTTTAGACAGGCGTTCTTATCGATTTAATGCATAAACTTAAAAAAATGCATATTTGTACACGTAACAGTGTGTTAGAATTTATTTCATAACTGTAGAAGATTAAACTGTCATTTTAACTTGCTTTGTGATACTATCAAATTACTGGAAAATGCATCATTATTTTGTATATGTACATTACTTTCCTCCTACTGAGCATATGCTGCCATTTGTCCACATTGACTAAATTAATGCTGACTCCTCTATCACCTCTGACAAACACATCTGTAACTATAGTGTATTTACAGCAATCCCTCCACTCCAAGTCATAAACTTCTTTTGTAAAAATAGGCTACCGAAGTGCTAAGATGACAGTATTTGGTGAACAGTTTCTAAAATAATACGTTTCATTTTCTCTTCCTAGAAACAGCCTATGGTTTTCAATGTCGATTCATTTCATTAGAGATTCATTGGGAACAAGGAACAACTTCTTTCAATATTAACACTCTAGGTATTTACTAGAATGGAAAGCTGGCAAGAAACTGGGACCAAAGGACACTGTTATTTGAATATCAACTCTTTCCAACTAATAACCATCCTAATTTTAATTTGTTCTAGAGACCCAGATTAGTTGTTATCAACAATGATTGTGCACTAGAATCAACTGCGGAGCTTTAAAAAATATATTCATGCCCAGGTCTGCATCTCATCCTGTACCAATTAAACCTAAATCTGTAGGGGGAGCCCAGGCATCAGATTTTGAAGGATTCCCATGGTGATTCAAAGAAGCAGCCCATTTTGAGAACCGCTGTATGATGCCATCAGCTTTTAAAATGCCAAATCTAACTCACAGTTAAAGCAGAGAATGTTCAAACACTCTTTGAAGTTAGTATAATAAGAATTACTGTGTTTCTTTTTTCTTTTCCTTTCTTTTTCTTTTACAAATCCCAACTTTAAAGCATTCTCTTGGCATATGAAGTCATTAGCATTTCTCGTGTTCTCACAGAAACTAATTCCCTGGTTTTATTTTTTTTTCCAAAAATTCCCCAATATTAACTATCTGATTTTGTCAGAAGTGTGACCTCAATAAGCTAAATTACCTCTCTTAAAAGCATTTTATATAAAACAAACAAAAATTTTACAGTAATATAATAATAAATGCCCTCCCAAAGCCTAAGTACATGCCCCCTATAATAAGTTTATGGATACATACATACTTGACAATTAATATTTTTCTCCTTTACTATATTTTAACATCTTAGCTAATAAACATTCTGGTAAATTCTTACTATGATCATAAACTAATTACAATGTAATGATCAACATTCAATTCCATCTCTTTACATGTACCAACGGCTACATCACTCAAATGAAAATGTGGGATTATGGAGTTGGTAAGTTTTGCTTTTGATGTTGTTTTTTTGTTATTTTTCTCATTTAATCTCATTATAGTAAATTGGACTTTGACATCTAAGTTTTCATGGTCAGTGGGACTGTGGTATTATTTTAGATATAGTAGATTAAAAATGTAACAAGGCTTAGAATAAGTACTCTCGGACTTATCTACATTTGAACCATATACATTTCTCAAGGGGAATTTTTCAGGATTTCATACTTATAAGTTTTTAAATTTTTGCTTAGATGTCACACTTGCTTAATTTACCAGTTCAGCAGTATCTGTTTAGTGCATTCCCTGTCAAGTGCTATCATAGCCAGGTTGGGGAATATAATAGTGAAAATATAAACAATTTCACTTCTTCACCATTTCCTGATGTACTTATCTATCAAAGCTGGTCTAGTTGGCCCCTCTAATGTGTTCCTATAGCATCTCTTACTTACAGTGAAGAGAGACATCTATTTTTTCATCCCTCTCATAAACACTATCTGCAGTGACTGTTATTCACAGTTTTGTGGAAGGCAGCAAAGCATTGAGATTAAGAGACCGGCTTCTGATGTCAAACCACAAGCATTTTAACTCTGGCTTCATAATGTATCAGTTGTGTGACCCTGGTAAATTTTTTCACCTTGCTGTCCCTGAGTTTCCTTTTCTGTAAAATGGAAATGATAAATTAATGCCTGCCTCATACAGTTGTAGTACAGCCTCCATAAAGTAATTTATATAAAGTTCTGAGCACAGTGCCTAAGATTTAGTAACTTCTCAAGAACTGCTACCTATTCCCACACCCTATTTTTAGCACCAAGTGTATCATGGTATCATGGAATATATGCACAGTTAATGCTGGTTGAATGATTTATCATCTGTATTGCATTGCTTAATATAAACATTACAAAAGTGCATTTTCAAAATTTGGTTTTAAAAATTACTATAAAATTATCTTCCTTTTCCTAGACTATTTCTTATGTCTCACAGAAGAGCAAATGTTCCATGAAACACTTTGAGCAAGTGACTAAAATGATTTGGATGAGGCATACATACATCTTTGTAAGAATAATATTGCCCAATGTGTCAAGCTGTCAAGTGTTAATCTCTGCCAAAATCATAACTAAAGTATATTTTACAAAGATATTGGCTTTCCAGTGCACTGGGGTATGATAGCAATTGTGTGTGAAGTAGCATTCTAAATTGAACAGTTAAAATAAAATTGGGTTGGTGAAGATAGCTAATATAAATTTTATCAAAGCCAATTCAACTAGAGCAAAATACTAATGAAAATGATAAAAGAGACATATGACAAAATTTATATTAGATGTTATTCATGACCATGAAACACATTAACAGCTGGTATAATAGAGACGAATATCAAAGTTGAAGCTACTATCTTTGTAACCCAAGACCAGAGTAAACATAGACAAATTAATTTCATCAGAAAATAGGAATTCCAGATTTACTATGAATATAGCAACCACACTCAATCTTGTCTAAGAGTTAAAACATTTTTATACTGTTCAGAGATTCCTGTTAAAGATATTTGCTCCCTACCTTCAGTGAGATGTGTCAATGAGGAAATTAAAATGTATTTCTTATTCCTGTTGGGGAATTGAACATTGTCATAAAGTTGCTAAATGATGTTTTATGAGAATTAACATATGAAAGTTTACATCAACACTATTTAAAATATATTTGTTAAATATATCATTAGTATCAATGCTGAGTTACTTCTCAATAATGATCCACATTCATTCAAAAATATTACTAAGTGAACTACTACTATTAGCAGCTATTCCAGGCAATGAACAATATTAAACTAAAGACTGTTCCCTGAGGTCACAGAGATTGCATCTAATAGGGCAGGGAGATAGACAGCACCCTGATAAATGAATAAAACATATGATCTATCTGATGGTGATAAATGTTATGCAGGAAAAAAATAGAGGTTAAGAAACTCTGAAGGACTGAGGCGGCTGTCGCAAAGACAGAAACACTTCAATAAAAATCTGAATATGGGATGAAGAAGTCAAAACCTGAAAGTGTCTGGAGAAAGGCATTGCAGTAGTAGAAGTTTCCAGTAGTAGAAGTTTCAGAAAGTGTAAAGGCCTGAGGCGGGAAAGGGCCTAACTGGCGAATAGTTGTCCTACAAAGGATGTGTGACAAATCAGTCATTAGCATGCTAATAAAATGCATATTTTAAGAGAATGATTTCATTTTTATTTATTGCCATGCACATAAGCACTCAATAGCATTTCAGTATGTGTGATAACATCAGTCATTGTAAATTATGTAATTCTGCCTCAACACTGCTTATTCCACTTCTCATACTAAATAAAGCCTATTAGATGAGAATAGAATAGATTTTTACTTGCATCACAATAGATTTTTACTTGCATAAAATGCTTAGATTATTTATGTACTACAAAGTAGTAATTCTGTAAAAAAATATTCATGTACTACTTCTGTACAGAAGAAACTATACACAATATTTTGTCCCATTAAAGATGATATGAAATTAGAACTCAGATCAAAAGTATTTTTCCTCCTATGAGCACATTCCTATATTTCAATGAAACTCAAGACAAGGGAAAAGCATCTAGGGAAAGGCATGCAAAACAGTGTTTGCATTTTTACAAATGTAATTCAAGCAAGCTCTTTTCTAATGTGGAAATGTATAGTTATATGAGTAAGCTGGATTTGAGACTATAGCTTGTTTTCAACAATACTGAAGTTGAAGTATCAATCAATGGAAAAAGATATGCAGAAGGAGAATGGCATTTTCATGTACCTGTCATGAATTTGGAATATCACAACATTCTTTTAAACACACAGGCATACATATTGCACATACTTATGACAAATTTCACACGGATAACTTCATCCTAAAAGTATATTTGCTCCTGAATTTGCCACAGCATCGGTACAGTTTGAGTCCTGAGACATCAACGCAATATAAGCATTTCCCTCCGTGACCCTCTTCCTTCTTCCTAGGATAATGACTTTCTGTTTGTATTGCTTTGCTTATTTATTATCTTGGAGTGTTTTATAAACCATGATAAATATGTTAATATTTTATGAAACGAGGCAAATAATTAATAAAAATTAAATGTTCAAATGGATAAAACTCATCTTTAAGCGCTCAACATCAATGGAGTCTTCAACATAGCAAGTGATTAACATTTGTGGAATAAACAAAATTGTATTTATTAGTAGTAAAGAAGGTAAAATAGATTTAGCTATTTAACTATGATCTCATCCCACAAAGTGTTTCAATTAGTTGGATGTCATAAGAGTGACAATTAGCGAAGTGAAGAGACAAACTACACAATAGGAGAAAATATTTACAACCTATTCAACAGACAAGAGATTAATAACCAGCATACATAAGGAACTCAAACAATTCAAAAGTAAAAATACAAATAAACTGATTAAAAATGGGCAAAAGATTTGAACATTTATGATATGTACTTTATAAACATGTACAACTATTACGTATCTATAAAATTTAAAAAATAATAAAAAAGAGTGACACTGTGTAACAGTGAAATTTGAGTCCTAAGGCTGCACAGCTTTTTCCATCACTCATTGGGGCATTCCTTCTTGGAAGGCAGCCATCATTCTGAGAGGAAGGCCAAGTAGTGACGAGGAGAAGTCAATGTGAAGGACAAATGAAGTCCCTACTTGAAAGCTTCTGATCTGAGAGATTAGATGGTAGTGACACTTACAGTCAGTCATTCAAGTTAGGCTGTTTGGGACTGTCTGGAAGCCCACTGTCCCAGTTGACAATGAAAGAGAATTTCCAATCAACCAACAGAGTTATGAGGAATAAAAAATTGTTTTCTTTTACGCTATGAAGTTGAGTTCTGTTTTGTTACACATCAATAGGAAACTGGAACAACAGATGATTGCTCCTTCTGCAGTGATACAGTGCAGCTTCTTGGGGACATATCTGACACTGAAGTTTGCAGTGGAGTCAATCCATGATGTCCTACAGCTGCCCATTGAAAATCGACCTTAAAATAACTGTGTATTCCCCTATGAAAGGTCACACATAACAACCAGAGGTATTTACTTATATAAAGAGGTAAATACACTTTCTAATTTGAATAAAACAGTCCAGATACACAATAATCAGCTAAAACAATGAAGATGGTTTTGTGACAAATGTCACACATAAAAGAAGACAACAGCTGTTGGGATTAATTGTAGTTAACACTGGCAGCATGTTGTGAGAATGTCATTTTAGGATTGACTGGAATTTCTGATTAGTGTTTTCATGCCAAGAAAACAATTTCTTAAGGCAAAGCAGTTCATGAGTGGAGGAAAAGAGGAATCTAGGTGAGAAATTTAGTCTGTTTCAGCTTTACATGGTTTTGCACTGCTTTCAAATATACAGTGTGAGAATTGTATCAAGTCAACTATCAGGAAACATTAAATGATACAGTTGGCAAATGCAGTTAAGTATACTTTGCAAGTAGCCATGCAAAAATATCAAGTTAAAGCTGATAATGATTACTTCTATTTAAGGCATAAAGGCTTATCATCTTAACTTCATTAGAAGGAAAAGACATGTCAAATCTTAATTTCATAAAATTATTGCATGAGAATTCAGAGGCAGCTATGAAAGTTCTGACAATTATCAGAATCTGTCTGTCAATCCCTCCAGCCTGAACAGCATTCAAATATTATGATTCTTCACTCTGAGTCTGTCCTTACCAATTCTAGGACAGGTAGTAAATAGTTGTAAAATATGCACTTTGTTATAAAATTTCAACCTGAACTTGCAAATATCTGACATACATGAATTGCCAAAATGTATAGTCCCTTTAAGCCTGAAGCCCAAGCACATGAGGACCATTTTATAGGTAGTGACAATAGTTAATCCTTTTTTATAAAAATATATAAAATATTAAAACATATAACTTGAAGACATGTAATTATAACACTATTATTTTTAAGTGATTTCTACTGTCAAATAATGTAATGCTATGATACAACTTTATATAATTCAATGCAGGTAAAGGTAGATTATTAATTGTTACATACTATAAAAACACAGATTTAGAAATTCTAGGGAATGAGGTTAGCAAATATCTGTAAATCTTCTCTTTCAATCCCTGTGTCTAGGCTCATAGTATAGATTCAATGTATGGTGTTATCTTCTATTAAATGTCCTCTGCAGAAAGTATCCATCTCTCCGGCAAAAACTCAAAAAATTAAAAATTTGCTAGGCAGAATGATAGTTTATATAAGAACTGAAGATGATATAGGGAAAGACAGAGCAATCAGAAATTAACTTAATAAATCTAAATCTTTAGATTAAATTAAAGGAAAGCACTACTGACTATATTTGTCATAAACTGCACTAGCTTGCTCATTCCTTGCTTAATCACACAAGCTCACGCTCTCCCTCTCCCTCTCTCTCTCTTTTTCTAAGAAAAATCAAGGCTACTAATCAAATTCCAGGCCACAATTGTTCTATCAGAAATAAAAATAAAGATAAAATAATTCATCCAGACAAGTTATTTTGGTGAAAAAATTTTATGTGAATTGTTTATCATTCTAAGAAGAAAATACCAATAAATTGTCTTTTCTTATGTATCTGAATTGCTAAAATCCTTACATTTAAATTATGAGATACAAAAAACTAATTTTCAACTTAACCTATTAATTTAAAACAATATCATAAAAATAGTGATAGCTTCCTATTTAATCTAAAATCAAATACAAAAGTGTATAAAATAGTTTCACAAAATATTTAACAGAAATTATCAAGCAAAATATTTCTTTTTTTATTTTGTGAACTTATTTATCAGTAATATTATCCCAAGGCAAAAGCAGTCATGGTCATTATGACAAGGAAAATGAGTGCAGTTCATTTCATTGAGAGGAAAGTGTCCAGTTGATTGTCAGAAAAAAGGGAAAAAGGCGGAAGGAGAGAGTAGGGGAGGGGAAGAGAGGAGGTAAGGAAGGGAAAAGAGAAAGGGAGAGAGAAAGAGAAGAGAGGGAGAGAGAGAAAGGGAAAGAAATGCATGTTAACATTGCCTTACTTTTTACAAGATATGATTTTCATTAAAAATTAATGTAATATGTGGTTCCCCTTCACTTTCTTGACTTATATATAAAATTTATGGTAAAGAATTTTTATAGAGGTATATGAAGCAAAAACAATGGCATAATTCATTATTATTATTTGTTGCTATTCATGAATGGTAATCATTTCAAGGGCATTTGGTAATTCTAATTAATAAATGTTTCTAAATTGTTTATTATAACACAATAAGCATATAATAGTAAGTTTCTAGACAGTCTACAAATTCATTTTGAAACATGATGAATAAATAGGGATTTGAGTCAGAAATATATGATAGGTGAAAACTTTAAGCAAATATATAATTGATATATAGAAAGTAGTTACAAAGGAAAAAACAAACAGAGCTTAACATTCATTCCTTTGCAGGTATAAATCACTAACACTGAATTAGTAAACACAGGCTCTGCACATGATTTTCATCTAATTTTCTGCTAAAACTAAAGGTGATTTTAAAAATAAGTTGTTTGAGAGATAATTGTGACAATAGCTCCTACAATACATTGTCTCTCTCTCTAATGTGGTTTGAATTGTCTTTCCAGAACACATTAAAGTTGATTGATCCAATAAAATAAGTGGAAATGTTCCAAGGAATTTATGTTGAATACAGCCTAGACATTTCTATTTACATGAACTTTTTAGTTGTAATAAATAATGATGTGCGGAGAGATTTCAATTTCCAGCATTTGTTATGATTTTTGGTTTTTCTCATTCCATCAACCAACAGTTCTATAATCCTGAGCCACAAGGAGTTAGTACAGGAATTATCTAGTACAGAAAAATGTTGATTGCATAAAGAAAAATATATCATTTAATCTGTCTATTTTAACAAAACTGTGCTTCATGATCATATTCAACCTAGAAAATAAAACATATAATATTTTCATTTAGCAAAGAATTTTCACATAGCAAACATTAATAATAAATATATATTTAGTATGTAAAATTTTGAAATTTGCTCATGGAAAACAAAACTCTAAAAAAATACTTTTAAAAACATTCTAATATAAAACTGTCCTAAATATGCCATTATTTCCCATTTCTAAGCATTTTTTACTTATATTTTGTTCATTTTTCAATTCCTATGTTATGTTATAATAAATGTATCAAGTATCCACTTACATTTCCATAGAAAAACTCTAGAGTTAATATTTTTCTAAAGACTGGATTGATATCAGGCAAGAATTTTATTATAAAATCAAATTAGCAAATGTATGTGAAAGACAGATGGTTAATAATGAAATTCAATTATGATTATCCATCACCATTAAAAGGATATTTCAACTATAGATAGATGTTTGGAATGACACTTTCATTATTTATGGTTACAGAACTTTTTCAGAAATATTCTGATGTTAACTTTTAGTCCAATCAATTGGAAATGGCACTGGTGTTATCAATATAGACTTATAATGTATGATTGATTTTATCCTAGAGTTCTATGCAAATGACTCAGAAAAGGTAATAGATTAAGACAAATAGCCTAGTTCTTCAAAATCAAATAACTCACAAGGGTTATGTCTTAACTGAAAGAGTCCAATTCTTCATGGTGATTTCACAGCTACCGTAATTTTTTTTTTTTTTTAGAATACTAGGTACTGCTGTACATGCTATACATTTCTGACAGAGAAAGTTAATTTTTGGATATTTCTGTTTTAATCCAAACTTTATACAGAGAATTTGTTTTCTAGGCGCAAAGAAAAAAACAAAAGGTTAAACAAACAAAATTACTAGTTTTGACTCTCAGGTGGAAATGTTGGGCTGCTCATTTGAGGAATCACTTGAGAAACAATACGGATATCTACCATAGTACATATCCATTTGTCACTGGTGATCATAATGCTTGATTTTACTTCACAAGCCTTCTCTCCACAAGTTTTTCTCCTGAGTAAATGCATTGTTGCTACTCCCAGCCAAAACACTGCGTCAGTTTTCATTCTCATTTTTCTGTCAGACCCAACAACTAAATCCTCCACAGTTCCTATATGTCTTCATCACTAATTCCAAAGCAAACTGTAAATTCATCCACCTCTTGCCATCTTTAGTGCTAACACCCTGGTTTTTCAAGTCGACCATCACCAGCCCCCTGACTCCCTACTCTAGATTACTACATTTACATTTTATCTTGTTTCCCAATAGGTATTCTTGTTTTTCTACCACCTATTCTATGTTAACCAGGTTCATCTTCCAAAAATATAAATCAAATTATGTTACTTTTCTGCTTTAAGTCATCCAACTGTTTTCCAATTTAAAAAAAAGAAAAAAAAAGAAAACTTAATTTCTTATTATGACTTGCAAACATCTGTATAATTTGACTATAAAACTTTTCATTATGTTCCATAATAATTTTCCATTTAACTAAGTCTTTTCTTGATTTAATGATGCAGGAAGAGATTTTAATTTCCAGCATTTGTTATGTTTTGTGTGTTTGTTTGTTTTTCTCATTCCATCAACATCAGTTCTATAATCCTGAGCCATAAGTAACTAGTACAGCAATTACCTAGTACAGAAAAATTAGTAAACACACTCTTTGCACCTCATTTTCATCTAATTTTCTGCTGAAACTAAAAATGATTTTAAAAATAAGTTGATTTAGGGTTTTATTGTGTATAGATTTGTGCTCTCTAGAAAGATCTTAACTTAGTTTTAGGAATGACTTTACTCAGACCATTCTTAATTCTCACTCCTTGGCTCAAAAGGTATCCCCATCAGCTAATATTTCCCTGGCCTGTATTTAAAGATGACCCTTCTCACTCTCTTTCTGTCTCTCTCTCTCTGTCCACCACCCCTCCCTTCTCTCACACTCACACGTATACACACCACCCTCCTATTTCTTTTATAACACTTCTCTTCATTTATATATATATATATATATATATTTTTTTTTTTTTTTTAATTTTCTGTCTTCTAGCTAACCTGAAGGCAGCAATCCTGTTTGTTCACTGCCAAGCACCTAACAGGATTTCTTACATCAGGTAGGCACTCAGTAAATATTTGCTGAAAGAGTTAAATTTAAAAATAAAATTTATACTTATTGCCTTCCAGAGAAACAGAGTCCGTGGGAAGTTCATTATCCCTGAGACAGTACAGGTCATGTGGCAAAACTGACACCCACCCTGGTCTACCCCAGATGGCTCAGTAAAGGCTTGACCTAGATAGAAAATAGAGCACTCAGTTCAATTTGATTTTCAGGTAAAAATGGATTTTCTTAAAGTGTGCCCCAAATATTGCATGCTAATATTTATACTAAGCAACTATTCACTGTTTATCGAAATTTAAATTTAATTATGTATCTTGTATTTTTATTTGCTAAATCTAGCAATCTTACCACAAACTATACTCTCTGCAGACGGATGAATGGTTGATTCTTTAAAGGAGAAGTTTTATTTAAGCCTCTTATTTTCAAAATATGCCAACCCCAGGTTTTGTGTGTCTTCACACCTATGGATATGCTAATTATCAGTCACAGGGAATTCTTATGCTCCAGGCTCAATTGTCATCTGTAGTCTCATTGATAAAAATGACATATATGGCAGATAGTTTTAAGGGTACCCAAAATATTTATTTATCTAAGCATACTAATTGTTATTCCAAAGATGTAGGATGATTCAGGATTTAATATACCAGGATACTGGTGTATTTACATCAAACTGCCTAGGCCTCTCACAAAAGAAGTTTTATGGCCTTGTCTTTGGAGTTATGCTCTTGAATTACTCTAAGGAAATCTAAAGAAACAATTAAATATACCAATTTAGCATGTTTCATAGGGATAAACTTAAGGTCATTCTCTACTGCATCTTCCAATGTTCACTAAATGAAGATGCACATAATATATTATTTCTAACCTCATTGTCATGGTACGCTTCTAACAGAATACAAGACTCACTCCTATTGACAATTTTAGAAATCAAAAGAAAAAAAATGTCATTAATATGTCTCCAAGTTTGTGTTACTCTGAAATGTAGCTACTCTGAAATCTTTTCTCTCTCTCTCTCTCTCTCTCTCGAGAGAGATTGATAGGTATCAAACTCTTCATTACATTTCCATACTTAATTCCATTGAACATTGTCCACTTTCTTTCCAATAAAGAGCAGAGAATTAAACACTGAGTACAAATAGTTCCCTAAGATATATTTCTATGTCGGTAGAGAAATTTTCTTTTATGTTACTAAATACATGAAAAAATACCATAATTTTCATAATTCATTTCTACAACATTTGAGTACCCTCTATGCTCCAGGCATTGTCTTACATTAATTATTTACATGACTCTGTACTCTCAAATCCCCTGGTAAGAAGTGAAGATACATTTTACACTATAACCATTAGTCAAGTCCACTATTATTGAATCTCATAAATAATATTACAGTGTAAAAATTGAAGGCAGAAGAGGATCAAACAGGAAAAGTGAATTAAACAAGTATATTTTCATTTTTCTGTTTATTTATTCAGCATTTCTTCATCATAAAATATGCATTTGGAAAATAATTGATGTTATGAGATGTATGTGAAAAGAAAATTCAAATATCTATAAATTTCAAGAAAAATCTCAGCCAATAGCATGTTTGATGCAGTTTATAAGTGTCCAATTTTCAGTTAGATAAATATTTTAAATGTCATATATTCATCTGCTAAAGTATTAATGAATTGCCTGCAGCTCTAGATAAAACTAATGATGTATTTTAGTAAGTGAGAGGAGACACTTTACCCACTTAAATGTTGGAATACTTTTAAACCAATGCACTTGCTTCTTCTATATAATTAGGCCAAACTTCATAAATGGCAATCAAGTTATTATATATTTATATATGTCTAAAACTGTGCAATGTTCAATGTACATATAATGCATATAACTAACACGGAATTATTTTAAGGTATCTTTTTACAGAACTTTCCACACTTACAGATTGGACATGACTACAATGAAAAGATTTAGAAAAAAACCAAATATAATTATTTTTTAAAAAAATATCAATGATTAAAATTATGTTAAGTCGAAATAAAATGTAATTGTCTAAGATAAAATGATTTATTATTGGATGGTTTGTAAAACATCACCAAATATTGTAATATTCTTAAATAGGATGGTTTACTATCTAAAGATTTTATTTTTTAGATAGTAATGCCGGCATGTGGAAACCTGTTATTTTTTCCTCCTAATTTACCAAACTGATGACTTTGTCACTATCTGTCAGAAAACACTTTAAAAGAAATGTAAGCTTGCTATAGAAAGTTTAAATAAGACAATACACTAAAAAAAAAAAAAGACTATATTTGGTGAGAAAAAATCAAATTGTGGAAGAAACACAGTCTATTAGTGCTATGCTGATTTATTAAGGTTATTTGGGAATAAAAGACATAATTTATTCATTTGCTTACAGTGATTTGGATTTTTTAAAATGTAAGGAACAGAAATTCTCACAATTTAGAAATATAAATAGTGTATAAGCTACGGCACTACGTAATTAGCATAATTCATTGTATTTATTCTGCACCTACCAAGAAAAAAAAAAAGATTCTGCTGATTTAATACTGACCTTTTATTCCACCTACAATAACTTAGCATTCGCAGGTACAGTGAGTTATCATGTGTTTTAATCCAATCAACTGTACTCTACTATCATTAAGCAACAGAAAATATTTCCAGAATATTTCTTGTTTTGTGTCTCTTTGCCCTTCAGTCTTCTCAGATGGAAACTGACCTAGAAAAGAGTAGCATCAAATATTTTCTTGAGCACTCAGTGTCCCTGCTATTGCAGTCGGTGGCAGCCAAGGGTGTTAAGAGGCACAACAGCAAAGCGGGGAACCATATGAGAAAATTGCTAGAAAGTATACTCTGAAGGCAAGACCACTTGACACCTGACTCCAACATTTTCTTTGTGACTTTGAGAAATTTATTTACTTCCAAGTACCTCACAGTTTTCTCAATATCAAAACAAGATAAAATATACCCTACCAAATAGGGATAATTGAAGGATTAAATAAGATTACTTATGCAACTGCTCTTACTACCAGTCCCTGGCACACACCATTGCTCACTACGGTTTAGCTTTCATAATAAGTACCTTCTAAATTCTATATGCTTCATCTGTTACTAAATATTATAGTACAGGAATTTGCCATTTGGAATAGTTCTTTAAGAAAATGTGTTACAAGTCTTAGTCATTCCCCAGTTTAAATAGTAATAATCCCATGATCATTTCTAAATGTGGTTTCTCAGTCATTGTGTAATGCATGGTAATTAATCATATCAGTGGCTGAAAGTGTCACATTATAAACATATTACCATACCCTTGTCTAATTTACCATGTAATCTATTACAATATCAACATTTATAGCTGAAATGTGTTTCTAAATATTCTTCGAATGAAAAGCAGAAGTTTGCAACTCTTAAGATGTTTTTAAATCAATACATTGTATTTTTCAGAACTGTTTTAGGTTCACAGCAAAATTGACCAGAAAGTACAGAGTGTTCCCATCTACCCACTGTCCCTACACATGCATAGCCTCCCCCAGAATCAGTGCCCTGCACCCCAGTGTCATATTTGTTACAACTGAGGAACCTAAATTGACGCATCGTTATCATCCCAAATTCCTGGTTTACACTAGAGTTCATTTATGATGTATGTTACATGGATTTTGATAAATACATAATGACATATATCCACCATTGTAGTATCATACAAAATAGTTTCAATGACCTAAAAATCCTGTGTTCCCCCAATTTATCCTTTTTTCCCCTCTAAACCCTGGAAAACCCTGATCACTTTATTGTCTCTACAGTTTTGCCTTTTCAAGAGTCTTTATACTTGGAATCATACAGTATGTAGCCTTTTCAGATTGGCTTCTTTAATTTAATAATACTCATTTAAGTTTCCACCATGTATTTTTTTTTTTGCTTGATTGCTCATTTCTTTTTAGTGAATAATATTCTATTGTCTAGATGAACCACAGTGTATCCGTCAACCTACAGAAAGACATCTTGGTTGCTTCCAAGTTTTGGCAATGATGAATAAAGCTGTTATAAACATCTATGTATAGGCTTTTGTGTGAACATAGATTTTCAGTTCATTTAGTTAAATACCAAGGAGTGCAATTGCTTGATTGTATGTTAAGAGTATGTTCAGGTTTGTAAGAAAGAGCCAAACTCTCTTCCTAGGTGGCTATACTGTTTTGCATTCCCACTGGCAATGAATGAGAATCCGTGTCATTCCACATTCTCACCAGCATTCGTTGTTGTGTTTTAGATTACGCACATTCTAATAAGTGTGTAGTGGTATCTCATTGTTGTTTTAATTTGCAACATCCTAAGGACATATGATGTTGAGCATGTTTTCACATGCTTACATCTGTATATATTTTATGGTGCAGTACCTGTTCAGGTCTTTTGATCATTTTTAATCTGGTTGTTCATTTTTTTATTGTTGAATTTTAAGAGTGCTTTATAAATTTTGGATAACAGTCCTTTAACAGATGTACCTTTTGAAAATATTTTTCTCAGTCTGTGGCTCGTCTTCTCATTCTCTTGCTAGAGTCTTTTAAGAGCAAAAGTTTTTAATTTTAATGACGTTCAGATTATTAATTATTTCTTTCATAGACTGTGTCCTTGTCGCTGTATCTAAAAAGTCATTACTACATGCATGATCATCTAGGTTTTCTGCTAACTTATATTCTAGGATTTTTATAGTTTGGCATTTTACATTTAAGATTGTGATCCATCTTTAATTAATTTTTGTGAAGGATTTAAGGTCTGTGTCTAGATTCATTTGTTATGCATGTGGATGTCTAGTTGTTCCAGTACCACTTGTTAAAAAAAAACTATCTTCATTTCATTGCATTAATATTACCTTTGCTCCTTTATCAAAAAATCAGTTGACTATACTTATGTAGGTCTATTTCTGAGATTTCTATTCTGTTGCATTGATCTATTTGCCTATTTTTTGCCCATACCACACTCTCTGTACTGTATGTTTACAGTAAATCTTGAAGTTCAATAGAACATTCTTCCAACTTTGTTCTTCTACTTCAATACTGAGTTGGCCATTCTGAGTCTTTTGCCTCTCACTATAAACATTAGAATCAGTTTGCTGATATCCACAAAATAACTTGCTGGGATCTGATTTGGATTGTGTTGATCTATCAAGTTGGAAAGAATTGGCATCTTGACAATATTGAGCTTTTCTATGTATAAACTAGGAATATATCTACATTAATTTAGTTTTTCTGTGATACCTTTTGTCACAGTTTCGTAGTTTTCTTTATATAGTTCCATACATATTTTGTTAGATTTATACCTAAGAATTTCATTTTGGAGGGTATTAATGTAAATGTTAATTTTTTTAAATTTAAAATTTCACTTGCTCATTGCTGGTGTACAGAAAAGTGATTGATGTTTATACATCAACCTTGTATTCTTCAACCTTGCCATAATTGCTTCTTAGTTCCAGGAGTTTTGTTGTTGATGATTTTGGATTTTTTTACATAGAAAATCATGTCATCTGTGAAAAAGACATTTGATTCTTATGCTGAATAAAAAAAAAGGCATTTTAATTTATTCCTTCCTAATCTACATACCATTACTTCCTTTTAGTTTTTATTTTTTTAATTACATTAGCAAGGACTTCTGTTATAATGGTGATAAGTAGTGGTGATATTGGATACCTCGTCCTTGTTCCTGAATTTTAGTGGAGAAGCTTCTAATTCTTCACCATTAATCAAGGTGTTAGCTGTAGGTTTTGGTAGATGTTCTTTGTCAAGATGAAGAAGTCACTCTCTATTCCTTGTTTGCTGAGAATTTTTATCATGAATGGGTGTTGGGTTTAATGACATACTTTTTTTGTACCTACTGATAGGTCCTATGTTTTTCTTTCTTTCACCTGTTGATGTAATGGGCTATATTCATTGATTTTCAAATGCTAACCCAGCATTGAATAACTAGGATAAATGCCACTTTGTTGTGCCATATAATTATTTTTTATATTAAGGTCATTAAAATGAAATGTCTGAATTCAAATTAAAAGTTTAGTTTATTATATTTCAAACAAGAAGCGGTGCAATTTGTCAAAGTATGTGCCTAAACTATCGACACAGTTTTGCCATCTTAATGGTCGTTTATTTATATCAGCAGTGAAGAAGCCTGGAGAGAGAGTGGTGATGAAATTGGCAAAGGTATTTTCCACAGCTTGTTGAGAATTGAATATTTTTCCTTCTAAGAAGTGGTCCAAAGCCTGGAAGAACTGACAGTGCAGGTCTGGTGAATACAGCGAATTACAGAGAGTTTCCAAGTCCAGCCTTTATAGTTTGAGCAGCCTTGTTTCTGCGACATGTGGCTGGGAGTTTTCTTGCAAAAAAATTGACCTGTCTCTATAGATCAATCTTGGCTCCTTAATGGCAAGTATCCTTATCATTTCATTCAATTGGTTGTAGTAGACATCTGCTGTAATTGATTGACTAGGTTTCATGAAGCTGTAGTGGATAATATCAGCGGTGGACCAAACAGACATCATTAGCCTTTTTCTGATGAACATTCACTTTGGGACTATGTTTCAGCACTTCATCTTTATCCAATCATTGTGCCAAACTCTTATGATTGTCAAAAGAATCCATTTTTCATCACACATAACAATACGGTATAGAAATGGTCCACCTTTATGTCGTGACAGCAAAGAAAGGCAAGCTTTGAGACGATTTCTCTTCTGATGCTCCTTTAATTCATGTGGTCCCATCTATCCAGCTTCTTTACCTTGCCAATTTGTTTCGAATGGTCCAATATTGTTGGAAAAGTAACATCAAATTCTGCTGCTAATTTATGGGTAAGTTGAGATCATTCGTTTCCACTACAACTTTCAGGTCATCATTATCCACCTTGATTTCAGATCGCCCACGTGGCTCATTTTCAAGATAAAAATCACCAGAACAGAACTTCTCAAACCGTCAATGTACTGTGCGGTTCATTAGCCATATCCTTCCCCAAACACTTCCGTGATATTTCGAGCTGTCTGTGCTGCTTTAGAACTCAAGGTGAGAACTGTGCTCCAAAATGGAACTCATATTAAAAAAATTACATGAATTTTTGACTTACGAATGGTTTCACAAAAATTGCTCTAAACATTTTTTGAAAGATAATCACAAGTCAAACTATGCATTTGAAAGAATGAGGATGTATCTTTTCAATAAAAATAAAACAAGAAGTGTCAAAGTGAAATGTAAGAAACATCAATTTAGTACTTAAGGAAATCGGACATTTCATACTTAATAACCTAATGCATTGTTGGATTTGATTTGTTAATGTTTTGTTAAGGATTTTTGCTTCTATGTTTATAAGGTGTTTTGAGCTATAGTTTTGTAATAATATCTTTCTTGTTTTTGTGGTAGGGTAATGCCAGTCTCATAGAATGATTTGTGAAGTATTTCCTCTGTTTCTCTTTCCCTTTGGAAGAGCTTATAGAGAATTAGTATAATTTATTCCTTAAATGTTTGGTAGAATTCAGCATTAAACACATCTGGGATTGGTACTCTCTATTGTTGGAAGGTTATTACTTATGAAATTAATGTCTTTTATCTGAGCCTATTCAGATTATCTATTTTTTCTTTTGTGGGTTTTCAAAGATTATGTCTTTCAAGGAGTTGGTCTATTTCATGCATGTTATCAAATTTGGAAGCACAGAGTTTTTAAAAATAATATTCTTTATTACTCTTTTAATGTCCATGAGATCTGTAGTTATGTCCCCACTTTCATTTCTGGTATTAATCATTTCTGTTTTCTTTCATTTATCTTAGGTAGCCTGAATAGAACCTTGTGAAAGCTTCCTGCTTTTTTCAAAGAACCTCTTTTGTTTATTTCCTTTACCAATTTCCCATTTTCTTTTCTTTTCTGTTTTTGTTTTTTTTTTTTTTAATATAATTTAAAGAGTCTACTCCAGCCAAAGTGAAGACAGCTGGCTGGAAGACTCAGACCCAAGTATCCTTAGATATAAGCTCCATTCGGCCTTTGTTACAAGTTTTTTTTTTTTTTTAATTTCAAAATATTACAGGAGTACAAGTATTTTGTTTGGTTTCATTGATTTATCTTTTTTATTCTGTTAGTTTGGATTAATTTGCTTTTCTTTTTCTTGTTTCCTAAGTTCAAGCTCATACAATTTTTAAGGATAGTATGTTATAAATATGGTATCTCTCTGTTATTTAAACTAAAAAAAAATACTAAATTGTTATGCAACATTAAATACTATCTCTGTAACTGGTCCCCCATTAAACAAATTTCAATGACCCCTATATAATCCTCTCCCATAACCATTAATAACTTCTTGAACTTTCGAGTCATTTCCCAGACATGGTGGATTTTATGCAAGACATGGGAGTTGAGATTCCAAAGGCCCCCGAACAAGATTCCTGATGCCAAGAATCACCATCCCCGGTGACTTGTTCCAATGCACATGACCTGCACCAGTGTGCACAGCCTCTTGTTAGTTACACCATGACCTGCCTGAAGACATGTGGCCTCTCCTTTAAAGGCCCGTGTTTTCCCTTCGTCAGATAAACAGAGATGGACATGAGGCAGCTTCTCCCATTCTCCAGGCTGTCAAATTAAAAATTTCTTTCTTCCTTGGCAATCCTCACAATAAATGAATTTTTGTGCAACAAGCAACTGGACCTCGACCGAACTTCCCCTGTGGTTTCAACAATTCCACTTTGCCTTTGCCACAATTTCCATTTTGTCTTTTTCTTCTTCAAAATCTGTGTCTAATTATGGCTACATTTTTTGATAATATGATTATAAACCACAATAGATTTCAAGAAGAGAGGGAGAAAGAGATGTTGTAGCTAAAGTTGGCAGGCCTCTTTGAATACTAGAAAAGAATGTTCCCTTTAATTCTTACCTACTCATCCACCAGTAACACCCCCATTTTACCCTCCAAAATCGAACAAAAAAACCTTAAGAACCATTTTTATAGAGGTTAGTCACACAAAAGAAAGAGAAAGAAAGAGAGATAAAATGGAACAACAAAACCAAGAGCATCATTTGAAGAAAAAGCAACAATTAGAGCAGGGTAGTTAACAGGTTATGGTAAAGGGTTTAAATATTTTTATGCAGGTTATCAATGCAACTTGATGAAATCAAATTCAAGTCTGAATATTGTGACTAACCAGGAAGATTCTATTCCACGAAACAAACCTTTTTAGGAAGACAAGGACTAAGGTGAAGAATAAATGACTACTTGTAAATCCGTGAAGCAGTAAGGGAGTGCTATTATTTGAACCTGACGAGTTCAAATAAAATCGTGCTAACCTTAGTGGCATCATTTTGGGTGACAATGTGGTCATACAATAGGATGATGATGATGATTTGGACTAACTGTTGATGACTGAATGGAATTCTAGTAATGTGTTAGTGTCTTTTGACTCTTATTTTTCTGGTTACATGTACCCAAAAAGATCTCATTTAGGAAGATATTTCCAAAAACTACTCCCCACTTGTCCATCAGATAGTGCGGTGCTATACAACTTCTGGAAGACTAATCACTACATAACTATAAACCTTGATGACCAAATGTGTAGAGGAGCCCCTGGTTACAATGGACAAAAATGGCAGCTGCATGTCCTAAATTGCAAAATGTGCTTTGTTCAAATACAAATCACCTTGTTTAGGTTGACGGAAAGCTATTAAATAGAGTTGAAAAGTACAGCAGGTTTCTAAGGGAAATAAAGTAATAGGCATCACAGAGTAGGTCCAAATGCCTATAGCAAATGGCCCCATCATAAGATAAGGAAAGTTAAGAGAGGTCTTATGGCATGCTAAAACTAAATTACATCCAGGTGTGATTATCAGTAACTGGTCTCAGTACAACCCTGTGACCAAGACAGAGTGACCTGGGTTGTCCCCAAATGACAAAAAGTCCAGAAATAACTGAATATTTCCAATTATAATGACTTCTGTCCATAGTAAAATGTGCACAAGGGCCAATTCTGTTGGGAAGGTATAGCAAATACATCTGCAATTTTTACTGATTTGTTCTGCGAATAAAATATAAATGCCATACTGAATGTAGATGCTCAGAAAAATATGATGATTTTACTGTAAAAGAGTCTAGGTCAAGTGTGGATTGAGAAACAAAAAGGTGAACTCAGTAGGCCTAGGCTGTTCCAATCTTGACTGGCTCTTAAGAGATAACCTTCACTCCTTGGAATATTCTGACTGAAAAGGGTGTTTTTGTATGCTTGAGGCCTTGGGCCAGACTGTATCTGTGTTGCACACCAGACTTTGGCCACATAGTACCGGTTTGCTAAACCATGTGGTTTACAGTGAACATCTATTTTTGCCCTGCACTGGTATATGAGTAGCTGTGGTCAAAAAAGAGGGCACTGAATGCCTATCTAAAGACCCTAATAAAAGTTCTGCACACCAAGGCTTAGGTGAACATCCTTAGTAGACAGCACTTTGCATGAGCTGTCACATTGTTGTGGGGAAAATTTAGTATGTCCCCGTGTGATTACACTGGGAGGAGACACTTTGAAGCTTCTGTCTGGCTTCTCCTGTTTGCCCCATGTTCCATTTTCTTTTGCTGAATTTTGATCCGTCTGTTTTCACTGTAATGAATTGTATCCATAAATATAATAGCGTTTTGAGTCCTCGGAGTCTTTCTAGTGAATTATAAAAACTGAGGATTGTTTGGGAGTTCAGCAAAACTCTAACTAACAGTGTTCATATGAAAATTAAATAAAACGGTGCATGAAGAGTACTTAAGACAGTTCCTGGTACATGATATGGATTCAATAATTTTACTATCATTATTATTATCTTAAGTTCTTATATACTGCATTCAGAGAGTGAACAAAATCACAATATTTATCTACATGTGAATCAGCTGCTCGTCCCATTAAAGAGTAAACTACACAATGGTAGGGTTTTTTGTCTGTTTGATTTAGCATTTGATACCTAATACTAGACAAAGAGTAATCACTTAATTAATATTTCTTCAACAAATAAATTAATAAATATGAATAATAAGCAGAGGAATTATAATAAATTAATTTGGAATATAACTCTAAAAAACAATCCTGATAATTTCTTAAAATAGCTGAAAAAAAGTTAAGTTGCAAAGGCCTCATTTTGTTTTATAATGTTTCTCAAATTAGAACTGGGAATAGTAACAAAAAAGTTATGAAGATACAGATTTTGGCTCAATTTAATGACCTAGTACTTTGGTCATCTGACCAAAGCTGGCACAGTTAATTTCTGGGGTTGTATTATTTACTATATAGATTAAGGCAATATCTCCATTTCTTTGCAGAGCTATTGTAAATGGAATTCAATAATGCTATAAGTTTAGAATTCATGGCCTTTTGATTTCTTTACAAATTTCACATTCTGTTTCAAAAGACTAAATTGTTACAGTTTCCTCTAAAAGAATTTGTAATCATCTATAAAATTTTAACATTCTCCCTTTTGGATTTTTTTTCCAATTTAAAATAAAAATACAGAAAATTCCACCATAGCAAAATTATTGGAGTCCAGAACATTTCAATATTTCAATACTGAAAACTACAGAATTGCAAAAACCACTAAGTTTAAGCTTGCCCAGCCAAGGAGTATCAGGAATGTTGCTGCATCCATTTTTAACTGTATTTGGCGCCACCTGGTGGCAGTTGTCCAGTGCAGCTTAAATATAAATGGAGACTTTTCCCGGTCCTGGAGTGTTGGCTGAGACTTCCACATAACCCTGCAGTGTTTCCAGGAATCATGGTTAGTTTTCATTCATTGCATTGGTCCCATCCAGAGAGATTGGGCCAGGAGAAAACTTGGGCCATCAGAATCCAATGTGGTCCCAATATGATATTAATAATTTAGAGGTAGAACACAAGATTCTGGGAGCAGAATGTCAGGTTCATTTTTCATTCCTACCACTGACTAGATGTGAAACATCTATATTTACCTAAATTTGTTTGGCTTCAGTTAGTTTATCTGTAAAATAGGAGTAATAATAGTAATTTTTCCTTAGGGTTTTTGTAATGATTAAATAAATAATACATATAAATTCTTAGAAGTGCTCCTGACACTCAGAAAACAAAAATAAACAAGCAAGCAAATAAAAAGCTATCAGTGTCATATCATGTTGATAACCACATAGAAAGCTACTCTTAAAAAACCTTAATGCATTAATGCTTAATATATGTGTGTTATATCAACCAACACAAGCATAGAAAAGAAAATAGAGCATGCAGAATCAATATTTTGAATATAACAATAAATAATATCCTAAGCAAAGACAAAGCAAACTAAAATATGTGAGGATGATAGATTTGTGAAATACATTTAACATTATATTATATATATATGTGTGTGTGGTGTTTTTCTGAGAATTTTGTGTATGTGTGAGGAAGGAATGGATTCCTTAAAATATCACTCATCAAAATAAAATGCCTTCAACAGGGAAGAGTGTTGATTAATTAAGAACATTTAGCATAGTAGAGAAGGGGGCCAGAGAGACTAGCTACACTCTGGACAATAATGGAGTTTTTAATCTCTTTTCTATCTTCTTACATCACTCTTGAGCCTTTTCTCTTTTAGTAAACTGTCTTTGAAGTACTTCAATCATGCTCTCTCCTACAGGTAATCACTGACCTCTATTTTGGCTGTCACCACTGAACACAATGCATTTATCTTTATTTTTTACTGGACTGTAAGCTTTTACAGGAGAATTGCTGATTTTATTTCTTAGTCTGTGCTCCTGACATCATTAATTCAATGCCATACATCAAGGACAGAAATACATGATTATATGAACATCTCTTTTTGCTTCAACATTACTATTTAGAAAGGAGATGAAAGAATATGCTAATTGGACACTTCATTATTTTAAGCACAAGGGCTGAGTAAGCAATTGGGACTTCCCTTTTTTTAATCTATTCACAAAAGCAGTTTAATATCCTCACAGGATCTGCCAAATTTCTTTCAAGTGACAAACTCAAACTACTGTTCGTGATATTTTTTGACAGATTAAACATCAACCTGGTTTCTTCACCAATAACAGATATATTTCAGATCAGTGTTGATGCTGGCAACATTTAGAAATAACGATTACTTGCTTCCTAAAGTTTTGGATAATCTGACAGGTTTCTTACAGGCCTTTGTCTGTATCTTGGTACACGCCAATCATTACCAATAACTTTTTTCTTCTTTTTCATAGTTGCAATCATTTAAGTACATATGTCAAATGTAACACTGTAATACATAACACAAAATGCAGACTTTTTCACTGAATGTGTAGAAACAAAAGTGTATGAACTTGAGAGGACCTTTTTTTTTATGCAGACTTTCTGCTGATCTAAATATACTCCAATTCCCTTAACAGACCATAGTCACATGTAAATTGTGATATTTTATGTCAGTAATTTGCTAAACTGGTATTTAAAGTTTTAAGCACAATTGCTCATGAAAATTTACAATCTGGTGAATCAGTAAACATTCATCTTTATGTTTCATGTGTATTTTTCAGACTTGTGACCCATTTTATTTTTTCCATTTCTTAGGAAGAATATTAGAATATTTGTCTTAAGTTACATATATAGCCATCATTCATTCCATAAAATGGTTCTGAAATCATGTATTAGTATGTATTTGTGAAAATATAATTATATTCCAAATGTGTTACAAATATTTATGTGAAGCCCAGGATTCTCTAAGTTTGTTTCTGACATTGAATTTGGCATAATAGAGTTTATTAAAAGTGGTATAAGGTGCATCTGGATGTGCAAATGTGAAAAATGTAATAAGTGTCTCTGAATATATTTCCATGTGGTTCAGTAAAACATGCAATAAGTAGTCATAGAATCCTGTCAAAATCCTCATCATTTTTCAGAAAAATAATTCACAGCAAATGAAAATCAAATGAGAAATGAAACATTTTTAACTCCTTTACATTTCATTATATTTTGTGAACAAAATTATTCCAAAATTGTTCAAACTGTACCGAGCAACATACTTCTCATCCTCATAGACATGGCTTTGAATTCCAATATGACACAAATGGTGACTGTTGTGTTATAAAGAATTTGACTGCCCTTCATCCATCCTTGATTTCTAGAAGGGAATCCCTAAATCCTTGAATTTCCCAAAAATAGGAGTGTCTTTGTTTTCCATGAGCTCCTTGGATTACATCATTTATGCTAATGAAGTTACTCATGGTGGCCCCCAAAACCTGCTTCAGAATGGGGCAGGTCTAACCAAGTAATTAGAGAGCTAGAATTTTAAACCAACCCAAACTCCAGAAAGGGAAGAGAGCTGAAGATTGAGTTCAATCATGTGGCCAATGATTTAATCAACCAATTCTATGTAATAGCAACACAGTAAAACTCAGGACCTCTAGTTTAGTGGAGCTTCCTGGTTAGTGAACACGCTGATGTGCCAGGAGGGTGAAGAACCCCGATTTCACTAGGAAACAGCATCAAAACTCTGTATTTGGAACTTGCCCTATGTGTCTCTTTCAGTAAGTATTTCGTGAGCTGTATCCTTCATCATAAATGATGAATCATAAGTATAGTGCTTCCCTAAGTTTATGTGAGTCATTCTAGCAAATTATTGAATTGGCGGGGGGGGGGGCTGTCAAGAGGGTCCCTTAATATGTATCTAGTAAGTCAGAACTTTGGGTGGCCTGGGAAGCCCACTTGCAGCTGGTGTCTGAAGTGAGGACCCACTTGTGGAGCACTGAACCCTTAACCTGTGGGGTCTGTGCTGAGGCCAGGTGGTGAGTTTCAAAATTAAATTGCAGTACACCAATTGGGGTTGAAACAGAGTAGTGGCCAATTATTCAAAATTATATCTCCTACATATATATTTCAAAAAGTATGTTTAAAGTTGTTTTTTTTCTCAAACTTAAAAAATTACCCATAGAAAAGAGGATTCAAGAAAAAAGGATTCTCAATTTGATGGTGAGTACATGTAGTGCTTATTTTTCCATTCTTGGAAGGTTTTAACGGATCAACACTTAAGTGCATATATAGCAATAACATTCATCGGGTGTCGGGCAGATGGGGGCAGGAGAGGATGCGTATATACACAGATAATGAGTGCGATGCTCACCATCTGAGGGATGGACACACTTGAAGCTCTGACTCGGGTGGGGCAATGACAATGTACATAACCTAAACATCATCGGTACTCCCATAATATGCTGAAATAAAAAAGAAAAAAAAAAAGAAACTGGGTCTCTCTGAATCCAAAATATGTACTTTGCCTCTCACACGTTAAATGATGCTGCCTTCCATTACTTGTGAGCTGGTACAGAATGCTGATGTCAGATATGCCAGTTTTTAGGTGAAATTCCAAACCACTAGAGGGATAAAAATAAAATAAAATAAAAAAATAAAAAAGGATTCTCATGTGTATTCAAAATTGACAAACTTAATATTAATATAAAATCTTTAGTTTACTGATTATAAAATTCAAATTAATCTAAAACATTTTTAAAATACAAAATAATATGATTGAACACTCTATTGAAACAATCGCTGTTGAGTCTGTCATACAGATCTATTGTATCCCTTGACTGATACTACCGCAAACTCTCTGCTCATTTTGCTTCTCTTTGGCCTGAATGTATCGATTATCAATGATTCATTGGGTGTACCTCCTACTCGCTAGCTCTTCTAATTAGTCTATAGACCTCAAGTATACATTGGCCCTTACAGTAACACTAATATATATGTGTATATATGTGCATACATATATATCACTTATGTATAATACATAAAACTCATATGTATAACTTATATAGGTTTTCACATACACACACATAAATGAGAGCACTGAAATCACTCAACACTTCTCAGTTAAGAGATTGTCTTTAAGTCCAGCAAAGTAGGCCATCATCTGAAATAACTTTTTATGGTCATCTAGTTGTGAGTACATTAAGAACAACCATAATATCCAGTAAGTTACTCTGAAATTTGTCACATAGTAAGCCCTTAATTCATATTTGTTAAAGAAATAAATGAAAATTCTATAAATAAATAAAATGTACCAAATGCCTTATGGACATTGTATTTCTAACTTAATCTTTTTTTGTGTTAAGATTATGGGTCTTTTTTTAAATATAACCATTTGGAAATAATATCCATGTGTTGTAATTTTGTTCAAACATCTGGCCTTTTCTAGTTTAAATTAATTTCAGGATATCTTCCTTTATTTTGTAATAATAGTGTGCTAGACAGCAACAGAAAACCCAATCATATGCTGATAGTCCGAAGTTCTCAATCAGTATTTCAGGGATGTTTTTGTTACAGTATTAAATGATATTAACCATATTGAAATCTTAAACTCAGTAATCCAAACTGAATAAAAAATCTCTCCAATATTCTTTAGTGTTTCAGTGTTCATTCAAATATAATATGTATAAGGAGCAATTAAATGAATAATTGAGGAAAAATGTCATTGCATATCAAAACTAAAAAAGTACAATGATTTTGGGGCCTTGTTTTCATGATTTAAGTGTATATGGAATGCAGATATTCCACTCTATAAAGTCTGTTATATTTATCTCCAAGTTTTCTAGGACATTCTAGAAATTTCACCTAATCCAATATTATCTTGCAGACATCACATTATAATATGGAATTTTAATTTGTGAATAAAAATAGCACGAAATTAAGAAATGATTTCACATTTATGATGTATTCAATTTTACTGATATGAGGTTTCAGTGTAGTCCCTAAATCTTTTTACCTTCAAATTTTGTTCAATTAATGTTAAGACTTTTTTCAACTTAAATGAAAAGATTTTAGAATATATTTTAAGACTTTAGGATATTTTACAAGAAATAAATATTCTCATTAATAAAATAGCCATCATCATATTTAGCCATTATATAACACAAATAGTCACTATAAATGTAATTTGGTAAAATTCTTGTTTGCAATGGAAATATACTGAAAATAAATATTTTATGCTGTAAGAATGTAATATTTATATTAAATTTTTCATCACAGAAGTACATGGATCAACAATAATACTAACTAAGCTATTGTTTCTCTTGCTTATCTGAAACTTCCATCCATTGTCCTTTTTTTGGTTCTTTTTTTCCCACATTATGGAACAAAAATACGTACATTGTAAAAAGCAAATAAAATACAATTGAGTCTGCCAGAAAATTTAAACTGCACATGTATTTAGAGGACTTGTAAATGAAACATGGTAAAGCAAAACTCAGTAATCTAACTGGCATAAACCAAGGTGCAATCCATGTGAGAACAGAATAGGCATAAACTGACTTTTCTCAATCATTCCCTACCTCAGTCAATAACAATAAATGCCTATCTTTTAGGCATTTTTTCTTCCCCTCTATATATCACTTAAGTGGTTCAATTTTGGAATTCAATATAATTCATTATATATTCTTTTTTTACATTAGAACAAAAATTTTTACATTACAAAAATTCAGTAGAATAGTACACACATACACAGTACATACTACACAATATATGCACATATATACATCATATAGACATATATATATATATATATATATGGTCACGTGTTGCTTAATGATGGGAATATATTCTGAGAAATGTATCATTAGGTGATTGCATCCTTGTGTGAACATCGTAGAGTGAACTCACACAAATGTAGGTGGTATAGCCTACTACTTACCTAGACCACAGGAAGCAGCATTGTAGTCTGTTGCTCACAGGCTACAAACATGTGCAGCATGTTACTACTGTGCAAAATACTGGAGGAAATTGTGACATAATGGTAAGTATTTATATATCTAAACACATCTAAATATAAAAAAGGCACAGTAAAATATGGTATAAAATATAACCAATGATATGCCTGTACAGGGCAATTATCATGAATGAAGCTTTCAGTACTGGAAGTTATTCTGGATGAGGCAGAGAACAAATCATGAGTGAATATGAAGGCTTAGGACATTACTCTCCACTAATGTAGAATTTATAAACACTGCACACTTAGGCTACACTAAATTTACTGAAAATATTTTTCTTTATTCAATAATAAATTAACCTTAATTTATTACTTTCTAAACTTTTAAAATATTTTTACCTTTTTGATTCTTTTGTAATAATACTTAGCTTACAACACATTATGGAGCTGTACAAAATGTTCTTTCTTTATACTCTTATTCTATAATTTTTTTCTATTTTTTATTTTTATTTATTTTTTACTTTTTAAATCATTTTATTTGAAAACCAAGACATACACACGCACGTTAGCCTAGTTCTACTCAGGGTCAAGATCATCGATATCACTGTCTTCCACTCCACATCTTTTCCTACTAGAAGGTTTTCAGGGCCAATAACACAAATGGAGCTGTCATCTATGATAACAATATCTTCTTCTGAAATACCTTCTGAAAGGCCTGCCTCAGGCCATTTTGCAGTTAACTTTTCTCTTTTTAAGTAGAAGGAGTATACTCTAAAATAACGATAAAAGGTATAGTATAGTGAGTAAATAAATCAATAATGTTTATTACAATTATCCAGTGTTATGTACTATACATGAATATGTGTTATACTTTTATACAGCTGGCAATGGAGTACATTTGTTTACACCGGCATCACCACGAATATGTGAGTAATGTGCTGTGCTACAACATTACTACAGCTACTGTATCACTAGGGGTTAGGAAATTTTCAAGACCATTATAATCTTATGGGACCACCATATATAGAGTCCACCTTTGACTAAAATATTGTCATGTAGCACATGACTGTATGCATATACACACACATTTAGGTGTATGTAAATAAAACACTGTGACTGTTTTTTAGATGTAATTCATCATAGGTTAATATAGAAGAGAAAAAATCTATAATATATTCAGCAAACTATATTCCATATATTTTGTTCACTGTTTTAAATTATCATGTTTAATTTTTATGAGTCAAGGAGGTTGACTAGTACAGTTCAATAATTACTTCAGAGTGAACAAACATATGAGAAAACATCGAGGTAAAATTTACAAAGATTACATGGGAAATTCAGAAGTGATATTCAAACCTAAATTAGGCTGAGTTCAGAGTCCAAATCATTCACCTAAATGTCTCACAAGCATTAAGTAAAAACATGTTCTATAGCAGAAAGAATGAGGACCATATTTAGGTTCTACATTGCTGTTACTGGAGAAAGAAGTCATCAAAAAGGATGTTCTATTTGGCTAGAAATAAAACAACAAGAATGAAAAAACTTTAAAGATCACCATTTTGCTTAGAGTATACCCTGCTAAACTTCACCTGTCCTGGTACAAATAGAAACTGTGTACTAAAATATTTCTGTCTTGCAGCTGCAAGTACAGGCAGCTGTTCTTTGCATGTTTTATGAACATCCTTTTAGAAAACACTGATAATTCCTTATAAACAAATTTCTCACTCTGTCGATTTTATAACAGGGAATACATTATAAAGTATAATTCAATTAATTCCTCCCCTTCATTTACTTGACAATGTACAAAGATGGAGACATGATTACTTTCTAGAATTTTAAATATATAATTGCTTTATGATTAGGAGCATCCATGGTTTCTTCAAGACTACCGACTATCCTGTGTTCAAAATAATTTGTAAATGTACAAAAGCAGAATTTCCACCAATGCATAGAACTACTGAAATCTATAACGTCATGTGCAAAATATAGTTAAGACTAAA
>CAUYSK010067983.1:0-32102 GCA_963575035.1 Avahi laniger | reverse complement strand
TTTATTAATATAAAGAAAAGAGGTTTATTTAGCTCATAGCTCTGCAGACTGTACCGGAAGCATGGCACCAGCATCTGCTCCTGGTGAGGGCTTCAGGAAGCTTTTATTCATGGTAGAAGGTGAAGGGTGAGCAGGTATGTCCCATGGTAAGAGAGGGAGCAAGAGAGAGAGATAAGGAAGGTGCCAGCCTCCTTTTAAGTGTTTTTTTTTTTTTTCTTTTTTTTGAGACAGGGTCTTGCTCTGTCGTCCAGGCTGGAGTGCAGTGGTGTCATCATGGCTCACTGCAATCTCCAACTCCTGGGCTCAAGCAATCCTCCTACCTCAGCCTCCCGAGTAGCTGGGACTACAGGCATGAGTCACCATGCCTGGCTAATTTTTCTATTTTTTTGTAGAGACGAAGTTCTTTCTCTTGCTCAGGCTGGTCTCAAACTCCTGACCTCAAGTAATCCTCCTGTCTCAGCCTCCCAAAGTGCTAGGATTACAGGTGTGAGCCACCATGCCCAGCAAGGCTCTTTTTAGCAATCAGATCTCATGAGAACTAAGAGAGCAAGAACTCACTCATTGCCATGAGGACAGCACCAAGCCATTCTTGAGGGATTCACCCCTATGACTCAAATACCTCCCATTAGACCCCATGTCCAACACTGGGATCAAATTTCAACATGAGATTTGGAGGGGACAAACATTCAAACTATATCACTGGTGATAAAAAGCTATCTACTCTAATAGAAAGAAATCTGGAGAGACACTATAAATGTCCTGAGCCCCGGACACCTTGGGGCTGTTGTTGTCAGTATTACTTCCATCCTACATGGACAAAACCCTGCCCAACCATTTTTTCTAGATTGTTCTAAATTAGGAAGCCTGTAAATGCCCTATGATAGAGGAAGAATAAAACACATCCATTCTGAAGGGAATCACACCTGCATCCATGAAAGTCTTTCACTAGGACCAGGGTGAGAGGGTTTGGGGGGAAATTCTCACTGGGAAACATCTGTGTCTTTCTTTTTGTTCTTACATTCAATAAATAGAATTATTTTTCTTTTTAAATGTCTGGTGGTAAAATGAGCTTAAAATAGTTGAACTATTCAGGGAATCTAAAGTAAATTAAAACAGGCTGGATGCATCATAATGTATTTAGTTAATAATTCTTCACAGGTAGGCATTTAATTTATTTCTAGCTCTTTTTTGTTCTTGGCATGTAAGCATCATTGTACATGCATCTCATCACATTTATTTGATTATACTGTTATGGTATTTACCTTAAAATATAATTACTGAGTAAGAGTTTGCAAAAAGTACATGAAAACAGTTGTTTCCTTAATACTGCCACCAACACTACATATTACCATTATATTAAAAATAATTTCTAAAAACTTGTCTAATCTGAAATGTGAAAAAGTGATACATCATTGTTTTATTTTTAGATTACACATGAAAACAAGAATCATGATCATCATTGTCATGATTTATTTCATGATGTTATTTCATAAAATTATCATGATTTATTTAGGACTTACTATGTGGCTGACCACTATGGCAATCATGCATCTTATTTTCTTCTCAAAATAGTTCAATGATGTGGGCCCTATTAATTCATTTATTCATTGGTTATTTCTAATTTTTTTATTAACTTCTGTTTGTGTCCTTTGCCTTTTTTTTCTATGAGGATTTTTTTTCTTTTGGTGTATATGTGCTTCTTAAACATTAAGGAAATCAATCTTTTCCTTATAATCTTCTTTTTTGGGGTTATGTCTCTATTGGTACTTCTGTTGATCAAAAGTAATTGATAAATCATAAAGAATAGGGAAAACCTTAAAGTTGAATACAAACAGAAACAGATGAACTTCAATGTATATCAAAATGTTAACATAATCACCCACAACAAAAAATAGTTATATTCAAAATGAATATTATTATTTTGATGTACACCATCAGGGAGATACACTCCAAGGACAAAAAGGACTACAAAGAAATATTAAACATTGCTTAGTAGGTTTATTGTTAATAGAGGCATTGATGTAGTAATTTTGAAATTATTTGCTTAATTTTAGAATAAGTAAATATAGGTAGATAGATTGATTGCTATTGCTGGGAAATAGACTCTTACTGAGGTATAAAGGGGGTACAAATATGGAATGGCACAAGGAGAGGAAGAATCCTTTGGTGTTTGACTGGAATTGGAAGTATTAGTATGAACTTATGATTTTTACATGTTTGGTTTGTTTCTCTAAGCAACCTCTGGATTTGTAAACATGCTCCACCAGGAAGCAGGCTGCACAAGCTGTGCAATTCCTAGGAAATGTCTACTCTTCAGTGCTCTTCAGATGTGGCCACAGGGGCCAATGGGCAAGGAATTACCCCCAGGACCAGGAGCCATGGGTACTAGGGAGTTCTTTTCAGAGAGCTGAGCCAGGGCCTTGCTTCATTGCCAGGACAGGGATCTTCACAGTCTCCCACCAGAAGCACCTGATTACCGCTACAGAAATAAGACTGTATTGTGTTTCCTTCTTTTCCCTTTTTGGTTCCAAATCTATCACCACTGGTGGGAAAAGAACTTTCTCTTAGACTGTAGGTGATCGACCACAAGGAATCGCGCATGGAGAGAACTGTCAATCATGCAGAGATACTGGACTTTGAACTTGATAATGTAACTGGATGGGACTTTGGGAGTATCTCCTGTGGGGAAAGGGAAGGCATTTCTTTTGGCAAGTCAAGCGCACTTGTATGTTTGCGTAACTAAAGGTGCAATCTATGGAAAAGACTGCTTGCCAGCCATTACCAATAGTCATTCCCTTCTTCCTCTATTATGAGAGAGATCTTGAGTTTTCACCAAGTCCCCACCTCCTTTGCACCTAGATGGGGCCATGAGATCAAGTTCTAGCTGAAGGGGTGTAAATGGCACTATCGTGCCCAACTTTAGGCTTGTTCCCTTAGGGCAGAGGAGGTGTGGCCTGCTCTGCCCCCTTTTTCCTACCTTGATTCAACTGTGGATAAGGTGGTGAGCTACCATGGACCATGAAAACTAGTGGAGCATCCTAGAGATGTGCAATAATAAGACAGAAGAAGTCTGGGTCCCTGAATGATCTCATGGAGGAGATCTCATAAACTAGCATTGCATCATTTACTTCCAGATTGGTGCATGAGAGAGAAATAAGCTTCTAACTAATTTATGCAAAGTATTGTTGTTTCGGACTCCTGTTACATATAGCTGGACCTATATTCCAATTTACATATGTAAGATTATATCTTAATGTATTTGACATGCTACATTCCTAAATGCATAGGAATTATTTTTTATATTTATGTTTAGAAACAAATGTATTAGCTTAAACAGTTTAATTTATAATAGCATCTTAGATGAACTTATTAAAAATTTATCTCAAAACTGAGAAATTTTTTTAGTATTTCATGCAAAAACATTTATATATATTCTTTCAAGCAGAAGTTTGAAAAATATTTGTTTTTACTCCTTTTATAAATGGAAGCTTTATATGCTCACATATTTTAATTGATTGCTTGGAAAATATCTTCTCCAAACAGAAACATTTTTTGAGGCATGGAGATCTTCAAACGCCATTTAAAAGCCCAAATGGTTTACATTAAATCTACAAATTTAGAGTTCTAAGTTTAGAGTTCTTTTATAAAGCTCAAAAACTTATTTTAAAAACAAACAACATTAACACATACACATTAAATATAAATTGTTAAAAATTATAATGTATATATAAAACCCATGAAGATGTGGAACTATTCATTTTAATTTTGAAATTTAAAAATGAACCTTCCCTGTCATACCTTGAAAAGATTGACATTGTTCCAGCTGTACATGTAAAGCAGCTGTTTGGCATTAGGATGGATTGGCTTCATTTTTTTGCTTTAGCCTATCTTTAGATTCAACTGAGAGTCCCTAAAACTTCTCGGCTAAGATTTTTTTCAAAGGCTTTGTTGTCTTATCCTACAGTAAAGATAAGAAATCTATTGAGTTTTGATTAAACTTCCTCCTTAAATCTCAAGTTCACTCCTAAAAACGAACAACCAAAATTGTCATTGGCTTACCAGTTTTTATTTTTGAGGCTCCGTAACCTTTCTGGACACAAAAAATATGCTGAAGTATGGATGGGTACTTTCTAGAACCCTTTACCTCACCATTCACAGAAGAATAGACAAACACAGTTTGACAGCTGATTCAAACACTTGAGGCTTGCTTGGCCAAGGGTGGGGGGAATGGAGGGAGGGCTGTCACCAATTCAAACAGAGAAAGAAGACAATCAAAATGAGGCCTTGTGTGAAGGATTTCACCGTGTGTAGAACAAATCCCTACGTAAGGTATCATTTCTAGTCACTAAGTCCTTCACAAAACAGAAGTAGCTATATATCACTTCATATGGTCAGATATGCTCAACATTTTTTATTTACACTTAATCTTATTTTTTCTTTTTTTTTCTTATTTTTTTTTCTTTCCCTGTACTAAAATAACGCAAGCATATTTACACTTAATCTTAACCAGCATATTGATCTTTGCTTATCTAAGACCGTGTCTAGCATATTTTGTTGCAAAAGCAAGGTGTCATGATACCAGACCTGGGTTAGACAGATGACAGGCAGCCTACTGCAAGTCTACATTAAGGTTTTAAAGAGCCTCTTACCTTGAAGATTTGCTTCAGGAGATAGAACAATGAGAATTCTGTCTTGTTATCATTCTGTTAAATACAGCCACTTTCAGCCAATCCCAAAACATACTGATAATGTTTAAACGCAAACATAAATATAAAATCAGCATAATTTTTATACCCTTCCTTTTCTGTTTTACATAGCCATATCTCTTTCCAAGTCATATATAAGTTTACCTGATTTTTAAGAGTTTAGGGATTTCATGTACCAACCAATACTTTATTGATTAACATGCAAGCTGTTCTAATTTCTCATTATTATTAACAATACTCCTGGTGAGACTACCCCTTTCCAAACTCTACCACTTATATCAGGGTTTGAGGAATAGCTACAGACAGGGCCTCCACATGCAGATGCAGATCTAGCACAGCACAACTCCAGGGGATGCTATTCACACCACAGTCTCCGTAAATGTTGGGCTCTGGAGTGGAGTCACGCACAACCTTCCCAGGCTGCACGTGATGGTCCTGCTACAGAACTCCGCATGCTCCTAGGGAGATCACCCCTGTCCTTTTCAGCGTCTAGGGCAGATCTTCACTCTCACCTCTCCAACATTCTTCATTTGACTCTTGCAAGAGTCTGAATAGACTTTTCCCAAGAAGGACACCACAGTTAAATTGATTATTTCCCCCCTCCCTAGACTAAGAAAAACTAAGATTAAGAGACTAAGAGACCATTCGGATGAATTCCATCATTCATCAGTTCCCTAAAACCCTGTTCCCTTTCAACTCTGACTGTAGATGAAACATAATCCTCTGGGATCCTTCCCAACACCCTGACCCTTACCTGGTAGAATGCCTTAGTAAGACCTAGTTATGACACCAGCTAGAGGCAAAACCTGGGAGGTAGATGCTGTCCAAATGCTGTGAAGTTGAGGGCAAGTAATGTATTTGGGAGGTGAACCCAGGAAATACTGGTAAGGGAGTTGGGAAAAGAAATTGAGAAGTGGAGGAGGCAATAAAGAAAGCATTTTTATACATGTTAATGGTGTGAGCAACTGGAGCTCAATCTCGCAGAAGAGTCTTGGTGAGATAGTATAGGACATGTCTCAGAGTTATCCTCTCTGAGGGGCAAGAAACATGGAAAAGTTACTCATCAGCCCCCCCACCCCCCATGTATCGCTGAGTTGTGGCTGCTTTCAGGAGCATTAACTCTGACACTTCTGCCTTGCCCCACTTTGTGACTGGGCCTGACTCCAAAGCCAGATAAAAGCTCTCCGACAGAGAGGCAGGTTTTTGGGCAAGTACCACCGATTGCTCTGGTGGTCATCCATGCCTAGGTTTTTCAAGTATATTGGCTGATAAATTTTCTATTTTTATTTAAGAATATTTGAGATGGGTTTATATCACTTTTAACCAAATGAATCCTTACTAATACATCTAGCAGACATATATTACATACCTGTATATAATGTATATAGTAATGTATAATGAGTATATATCACCACAAAATTATTGTGAGAAATAACAAGATGAACAAGATGCAGTCCCATATAAAACATAATAATTACTATGATTAATAATAGTTACACTTATTAATAGTGATAGTTTTTATCTGTAGTGGTAATAGTAATAGCTGAATTACAGCTCTGACACTTACTTGTGACCTTGGGTGCCTTCTTAACCTCTGCAATCTTTGATTTTCTTTGCCAAGGAAAAAAAAGGATGATAATGCCAAACTCCTAGGTTGTGAAGATTAAACAAAACAATGCAATTAAAAATCTTGGCTCAAATTAAGGGTCCAATAAAATAACTATTTGTAATACCACATAAATTACTAGCATAGAGACTAATATATAGTAGATGGTCACTAAATTCAAACTATTACAGCATGGTTTATTAATATTTTAAGCCCACTGTTGAGATTTACTGTTCAGAAAAAAGAGTTTCTTTCAAAATATTACCACTGCTCATCGACAGTGCACTTAGTCACCTAAGAGCCCTGATGGAGATGTACAAAGAGAAAAGTGTGGTTTTCCTGCCTGCTACCACAATATCCATTTTGCAGCCTATGCGTCAAAGAGCAATTTTGACTTTCAAGTCTTACTATTTAAGAAACACATTTCATAAGGCTATGAGCCTTCATAAGCTGCCATAGACAGTGAGACCTCTGACAGATCTGGGGAAGTCAATTGAAAATCTTCTGGAAA
Source organism: Avahi laniger (assembly GCA_963575035.1). Classification (NCBI taxonomy): domain Eukaryota; kingdom Metazoa; phylum Chordata; class Mammalia; order Primates; family Indriidae; genus Avahi; species Avahi laniger. The sequence continues at coordinate 25,279 of CAUYSK010067983.1, read as the reverse complement.
GGATTCCCCATTCTAGATGTTATTCAGAACATTTGTGATTCATGGTAGGAGGTCAAAATGTCAACCTTAACAGGAGTTTGGAAGAGGTTGATTTCAACTCTCATGGATGACTTTTCAGGAATTCAAGACCTCGGTGGAGGAAGTAACTGTAGATGTGGTAGAAACGACAAGAGAACTGGAATTAGAAGTGGAGCCTGAATTGCTGCAATCTTATGAAAAAAACTTGAACAGATGAGGAGCTGCTTCTTAAGGATGAGCAAAGAAAATGGTTTCTTGAGATGGCATCGGCTCCTAGTGAAGATGCTGTGAGCGTTATTGAAATGACAACAAAAAATTCAGAATATTCTATAAACTTAGTTAATAAAGCAGCAGCAGGGTTTGAGAAGACTGATTCCAATTTTGAAATAAGTGCTACTGTGGGTAAAATTCTATCAGTGTTGCATGCTACAGAAAAATCTTTTGTGAAAGAAGAATTAATCCATGCAGCAAACTTCATTGTTGTCTTATTTTTAAAAATTGCCATGGCCGCCCCCAACCTTAGCAACCACTACCCTTATCAGTCAGCAACCAGCAACGCCGAGGCAAGATTAAAAAGTTATGACTTGATAAAGGCTCATGGTGGTAGCATTTTTTTTTAGCAATAATGTATTTTTAAATGATAAATTCTTAAAAGGTATGTGCTTTTTTTAGACATGATGCCATTGTGTACTTAATAAACTATAGTATAGTGTAAACATAACTTTTATATGCACTGAGAAACAAAAGAATTCATTTGAGTAGCTTTATTGCTATGTTAGCTTTATCATGGTGGTCTGGAACCGAACTTGAAATTTCGCTTAGATATGAGTGCATTTGACCACTCCCCCCTAGTGGTGGTCAGTGACTATTCTTGGATTTGACTGCCTTCTCCCAGCAACACTCTATTCGCAGCCGTCCCCAACCTTTTTGGCACCAGAGACCAGTTTAATGGAAGAAAATTTTTCCACCGATGGTGGGGAGGGCGCTGGGGGGAGGTGGTGGAGCTCTGCGGCTGGTCTCTGGACACATTTATTGAAGATGATACAAGAAACATTGTACACAGGACAATGATGCATCAGTTCCCTTCAAGTGGCACCTTAGAACCTCACACTGTTCTCCCAGCATCTCTTAACCTAACCCGTACACGTTCAGCATTCTCAGGTGTTCTGCTTGTTGCAGGCCTTCCAGAACGTGGATCAGTTTCTACAGATTCTAGACCATCTTTGAAGTGCTTGTGCCACACTTTCATTTGTGCTGCACTCATTGTGTCGTCCCTGAAAGCCTTCGCAAGTATCTGAATAGTTTCCTCAGAGGAACGTTCAACCTTGACGCAAAATTTGATGCAGATTCATTGCTCTACTCGCTCAGTCTTTTTGAAGGCGACGGCCATACAGTACATGTGCTCGCTCAACGGCGTCTAGCGTCCCCTGACTGGGACAGTGAGGCAGTCATTGTTCACGCATGCGCATTCCAGTCCACTCTCCTTGGCTGCCAGGCCACATGGAAGACGTGCTAACCATTCTTGTTATATTAACAATGGCTGGATACTTTCCAAACAGACCTCATACTTTTGCAAGTAGTGAATTGAGCTGGGATAGGTCACAGCTTTAAATAAATGGAATTCACCCTGATTAGCTCAACCCTCAGCTGCGTACATTGCTGCCTCCAAGGGCTGAATCTCTGATATTGTCAGTATTTGAGCTGGGAGTTACTTGAGCTACAGTTGCTGGTAGCTTTGGTTAACTTTTGGGCTCAACTCTGGCAGGACCCCGAATCTGAGCACAGTGGGAATATGTAAAGACATGATTTCTCTCTGTTGCAGCCACTCATCCCACTGCTGCTTTCTCAGCAAAGTACTGGGAGCATGGTAAAATGTCAGGCCAACAGACTGATTTTTTTTTTTTATGTTTGTGCCTCTTCCAAATTCTGGTTTTGTTGAGCTTCCGGGTGTCAAGGTGGTTAATTAGGACAACAGGACACGCTGAAAGTAACAATGAAGATTTTTCTCTTACTGTGATAGTGTAAGCAAGAGACAAAATAGATGCTGGCTCCTCAGTGTTCCATTTTCTCCCCCAGAACAGCACAGGGGGAGGAAAGGCAGGCAGCACAAAAGGAGAGATTGTCCCACTGCTAAGGAGCTGTGAACAAAAGCCATTTCGCGGATCCAGGAGGCTGGGGGGTAAGAGAGTGGGTAAGGGCTAAGGGTGGAGAAGGACTGAGTGGGAGCGGAGAAATGTGTCTTAGTTAAGGCCCCCCCAACAGGTATGCAGGCTAGAAATGCAGATAGGCGCATGAGCAAGGCTGGCCGGGGAGCACTGAGTTCTTTCCTACAACCCTCCAGAGACTGCAATGCACTGAATATGCACCAAGACCAGAGTGGGAGGCCTGCCAGGCAAAGCCTTGTAATTGCCCGTGGTCAGGCCTGAACCAAACTTGGGCTGGACTCCTCAGATTAGTCCCACCAGCTCAGCTGATGCTAAGGGCTCAGTTGTTTTCTCGCCATCCCTGCAGCACCTTCTTCTCTGGCAGGCCCTGTCTTCAACCAGACACATCTGCCTTTGCCCCACGTGTGAGCTGCCGGGGAGCCCTGCTGACCTGTGAAGGGCTCATTCTTCTTCTGAATTCATTCATCGTGGCTTCCTTGTGTCTACTGCTCAATAGCTCCACAGAAAACTATGATTTGTATTTTATCCTTGTTATGACTGCAGGAGCAAAGAATTTCCACATCCTGAAGAAGTATTAAGTGCTTACGTGTACTGTGTTTTAGATAGCCTCTTCCACTCCTCCAGTTCCACTCTGCACCGTTCTGCCCCCTGCTCTGAGCCCCAGCGCAGTGAACTTGGTGGATCGCATCGATAGGCTGCCCTGCTCCTTGGCTTCCAATTTGGTTTGGTGAATGTGAGTGTCTGGCAGTGGATCAGATGGAGGGGAGAGAGGGATTTGAGAGGTTTAATATCCCTCAGCTTTACCTCTCTGGTCATCGAGAGCCAGCTGCATTCTCATGTGGAAGCACCTGCCCGTGTTCTCTCCTGCAACCACAGCTACTTTCTCTGGGTTCGGGTATCTACTCTCTTCTTTGCCCCTTTGGCCTAAAGTGGTAATGACGGTGTTATTTTTCCAGTATTGGGGTATTTCACCATCGCTTGTAAGTAGTCCCTCTCCACAACTCTGTAAATAGTCCCTTTATTAAGTGACCCTCAGTTACCCCATTTGAGTGTGCTGTTTCCTGTTGTGAGCCTGATACATTATATTGTTATTCATCACAACCACACTTTGTGAGCCAAGTACAATTATCTTCTTGCTTTTATTGATATGGAAATTGAAAGTTAATAACTTGACCAAGGTTACCCAGTTAGTAAATGGCAGGGTTTTGTTGTTCAAAATTAGGTCAATATATTTAACACAAGAGACACTGTGCTTAGCCAGATCACTCAAACTGTAGTGTGCAAGGTACACGTGAGGAGTTGTGTTTTGGAGACAGGAAGACAATTATGATTATCTAGGTGAAAAATTAGCAGCTTAACTAAGGCTGTGACGGTGTAGATGGAGAGCTTGTAATAATTTGCATGTTTTTATGAAGAAAAATAAGAAAGACTAGGTGGCTAGCTATTATATATATGTATATATAATACATGTAACACTCTTTTTGTGGGAGGTGTTGTGTGGGTATGAGTGAAGGAATGCAAGAAGTCAAGGGTTACTTAAGGTTTTCAGCTTGGATAAATTCTACCCCAATTACCACCTTATTACACTTTAGGACTCATTACCACGTTAGGCCGAAGGGGCAAAGAAGAGAGTAGATACCCGAACCCAGAGAAAGCAATTGTGGTTACAGGAGAGAACACGGGCAGGTGCTTCCACATGAGAATGCAGCTGGTTCTCGATGACAAGAGAGGTAAAGCTGAGGGATATTAAACCTCTCAAATCCCTCTCTCCCCTCCATCTGATCCACTGCCAGAGACTCACATTCACCAAACCAAATTGGAAGCCAAAGAGCAGGGCAGGTTCTCATGTAAGCAATAATGGTGATAGCAGATTACATTGCCTAGGAGAGGAGACATAAAGGGCTTTGAAATAAATGTCTTTAATTGGTTTACAGAAACTGCCAATAATGAGAAGCGGGCAATCTTAGTCCTAACGGATCTTCACTTCTCTCCCAAGTGGTAGACAGATACCAGCTCTTGCCAGACTGCTATCATCAACAGATTGAGTTGATGAGTTTGTAGCAGGAAAACTTGGAGGGATGAAGTGTAAGAATTACCCCCATCGTTTATGATCTCTGGGCATATGGCTAGGACAGGAGAGAGAAAACATTGTGCCTACTGACATTTGCCAGTCCTACAACAAATTTTGGTTGAAAAAATCCATTACTTTTCCCTCTTTTCAAATGTATATTCATTGTTACCACCTTACTATAAGAAAAACATTTTTCCTTTTCTAAAAAAAAATGCATGCCCTCATTATTGGGAATATTAAATCATTGAGAGACACTGAAGTCAGCTAAGTCCCGTTAGGCAAGTACAGGAATCACACTAGCCCAAATGCTGTGTGTGAAGTTCATTACTTAATTAGTTACCTTCCAAACGCAAAGTCTCTTCTAATTTTTTAGATATTATCTTCAACTGTACGTTTAGCTTCTAAGGTGGTTTGACTTATCAACAAAGGTCTCCTGATACTTTAGAGAAACTGCTTCCTAGAAAGGAAGGCTGAATTTAAGAAGAGGGTCCTTAACGCAAAGATTAACATGTTCTTGGCTAAATATTCCAAGCACAGTTGTGGAATTATAGAGCTGTCCATATTGGGCATTTAAAAGGGCAGCAGAGACCTGGACCCCTTTTATCTTTGAAGGCTTTGGTTTATTAAAAAAAATTTTAAATGCCAAAATAGAGTTATAACAGCTGAAGTATAATATGTATATATGTAATGAATTAATACTTCTAATGAAAAATATAGTACAATATAATTATGCTGTTTAAAAGATAATTATAACATCCATAACTGTTATTTATTCATAAAACGTGATGAGCTGGGCAGTCAGTTAATAGGACACAAGCTTAAAAAAAGTCATCTTTCGGGCTGGGCGCGGTGACTCACGCCTGTAATCCTTGCACTCTGGGAGGCCGAGGTGGGTGGATCGCTCAAGGTCGGGAGTTCGAGACCAGCCTGAGCAAGAGTGAGACTCCGTCTCTACTAAAAAGAAAAAGAAATTAATTGGACAACTAAAAATACATAGAAAAAATTAGCTGGGCATGGTGACGCATGCCTGTAGTCCCAGCTACTTGGGAGGCTGAGGCAGTAGAATCGCTTGAGCCCAGGAGTGTGAGGTTGCTGTGAGCTAGGCTGACGCCACGGCACTCATTCTAGCCGGGGCAACAAAGTGAGACTCTGTCTCAAAAAAAAAAAAAAAGTCATCTTTCGGTGTCATCTATATATCCCATTTGGAGATCCACATTTGAGACCCTTCATACATCCTTCAAGTCTCCACTCGGATAGGAGTGGGCTCAACTCAACTGACCCAAGAAAGTACTTCAAAAATAGACCTCGGACTTAATTTTGGCAAATGGTGATATTATTTCTTAGAAACTCCTTCCCCCTCCTGCCAACTCTCTAAGTGCCTTTTTTTTTTGATGGTGTAATTTGAGTGTTTATGACTTAGGAGGTTATATACCTTGGTTCTTTGTGGGAATGACCCAGAATGCTTATTCTTCACAGGAATTTCCTTTGAGTCTGTAGCATGATCCTTGCTGAAGAAGAGTCTCTGCAACAGTGTGAACCGAGTCCATCTCCAAGAGTACTGGCCCTGGAGATTCGGGTCACACAGATTCGGGTTCAAGTTCTGTTCCACCAAGACTAGTTAAGTGACTTTAAGAAATGATGAAGCACTCTGAGCCTTCATTTCAACTGTAGAGTGGGTATAATAATAGTCCCTATCTCATAGGGTGCTCTGAAGGTTCAATGAGTTGCCACGAGGAAAGCAGCCGTGTGTTGCCGGACATCTGTCAGGCATTCAATAAATGTGCATCATTGTTACTGTTATTCTTTTCCCTAATGCACACTCAAATTTCCAGCAACAGAGCTCTATGTAGAAGATACAAAAAACATTCAAAACATACTTTTTATGGCTACTTTGTTGATATTTTTATATGTTTCAGATGTTTTACTAACTTTAAAGCGGAATGGTGGATTCAATACTTTGCTAGGCTATGTATGATATGTGCGCTAGCCCTTATGTAGTGCTAAGACTTGGCCTCCAGATGTCAGTATGAACTCAACTGATGGAGGCAGTTACTCTGGACTGGTAGGATGGTTAAAGCTCCTCTACGTTTATATGTTAAATAACATTGCAAATGCACAATAATTGTTCTTTGATTTTAAAGAGGTGATAAATAGAGCAACTTCTTTGACTTTGGAAGACATTGCACCATAAAGCTGGTATGAAAAATATGCAACAAGTACATGAATCTGGAAATATCATTTCAAGAAAGTTGTACATCTTTACCACAAATGAAAACACAGAAAGAATGTAAAGTTTAACAATCGCTCTTGGAATGAAATTATTATTTACATGATTATGGTATCTAGCCTATGAGTCCTCAGAAATTATTCAAGACACTCAGAGACCACATCTGACATTCTCTACATTTTACAGCTGTGCAGGACATATCTAGTGTCATTTTGATTAGAAATTGGGATAAAAAATAGTTTCATGTCTTCGAAAACTTTCTAGAGTAAATTACTCTAGAAAGTAGCCCAGACTTCTTATGGGTGTTGCTACAAAACCTCAAGAAGTTTACTCTTAGAAGGCATTGTTTTCCATTTTATTCATTCAATAAATATTTACTGAGACACTAACTATCAATATGTTTCAAGCAGGTTTTAAGTAGGGGAATACAGTGGTGAACAAAACAGACAAAATCCCTGCCCTCATAGCGTTTACAGTTAGGGAAGAGAGACAGGCAGGGAACATAATAAATTAATACATAAACAAATGAATAAGTAAAACAGTATAGTAGATGATATGTGCTATAGATCAAAAAAAGGAGAGAAGGGAAACATTTAAAATATAGTGGCTAATGTAGGCCATATTAAAAAGGTGAGCTTTAAGCAAAGACTTGAAGCGAGTGAGGGACCAAGCCAGATGTATGTCGGGGGGAGAGCTCTCCTGGTAGGGACCAGCAAAGGCAAAGGCTCAAGGAACAGCCAGAAGGGTAGATTTACTGGAACAGACTAGAATGAGAATCATTGTAGGATTTTTGGTAGAGTCATGATATGATTGACTTTTAATACAACCTCTCTGTCTGCTAAGAATAGATGGGAAGTGTGGAACAGGGTCAAACAGGAAACCAGCCAGGAGGCAACTGTAAATTTAGAGACTGGTGGTTCAGGGGAAGATTTCAGGTGAAGCGTCTAAAATTCGTTGTGTTTTAAGTGAATGTATCTGGATGCTTCTGCCACCTGGAAATGTCTGCTAGCTTAAGGATGAAGCTGTTCTAAAGTTCACTCTAAAACACAAACAAAAAACAAAGGACCTCACCCATAATCTTTTTATGTTAATTAATTACATCTTGGAAGCAGTTTATAGAAATTCGGGGAGGGGGTGAGGAGTTTATTTCATAATAATGCAAAAAGAAGAAACAGAAGAAAATCTCAGCATGAAAATGCATATAACTCAGTATTTTTGTGTGAAACAAAATGCAAGATTTCTTCTGACTCTGGCAAAAATATTGGGACCAGATTTCATTCTTAAAATAAAGCGCTTTCCATTTTCTCTGGAATCCTAGTTGGTTTTTTCTTATACTGGACTTATCTCAGAAACACCAATTTTAGCAGTTTTAGCTTTACAGAAAAATGAATAGAAAGTGCAGCATTGCCATATACCCCTCCACCATTCCACCCCCACTGTTATTAACATCTTGCATTAGTGCAGTAAAATGTAGCACACTAATGTAAGATTTTAATAACCAATACTGACACATTATTATTAATTAGAGTTTTAGTTTACATGAAGGTTCACTCTGTGCATTGTACAGTTTTATGAGTTTGACAAGTGCCTGACATCATGTATCCACCATTACATTATCATGTAGAATAGTTTCACTGCTCTAAAAATTCCCTGTACTCTACCCAGTCATCCTTCCCTTCCTCTTCCAGGACCCCTGGCAACCACTGATTGTTACTATTGCTATAGCTTTGCATTTTCCAGAATGTTACATTGTTGGAATCATACAGTATGAAGCCTTTTCAGACTGGCTTCTTTTAATTAGCAATATGTTTTTAAGGCTCTCCTATGTCTATTTGTGGCTTGATAGCTCATTTCTTTTTATCGATGAATAATATTCCATGTATGTTCTATGTATCTCTTCCTCTATAAAAATACAACAAATAATTTTCTTAAACAATTATGAATAAACATTCTGGTTTCCTCTTGCTCAGCTAATATGTATGGCAACATTTCATAAATCAGTAAGAGTAGGCTGAAGATGGATTTTCAAATTATCTTGGCTTAACAGTAGTGAGCTACAGAATCCACTTTCTCTACGTCTTTCCTCTCCATATCCTAACATATGTACAACTGAAAACACTGATTTAAAAACTGGCAGACTGCCTTCCAAAGTAGCTGTACCATTTTGTATTCCCACCATCAATTAATAGAAGTTCCTCTTGTTCCACATTCTCACCAGCATTTGGGGTTGACAATGTTTTGGAGTTTTGCAATTGTAATAGATGCCTTAGTGGTATCTCATTGTTATTTTAATTTGCAATTCCCTAATGACATGTGATGTTGAGCATCTTTTTATATGCTTATTTATAATCTGTATATCTTTTTTGGCAAGGTATCTGTTCAGATCTTCTACCCCTTTAAAAAATTGAGTTGTTTACTAATGTTGACTTTTAAGAATTCTTTGTATATTTTGGATATAATTCCTTTATTGGATATGTGTTTTGCAAATATTCTCTCCCACTCTATGGCTTATCTTTTCATTCTCTTAACAGTGTCTTTTGCAGAGAAGTTTTTAATTTTAATGAAGTACAATGTATACATTTTTTTCCTTCATGGATTCTGTTTTGGGTGTTGTATATAGAAATCACCAAACTCAAGATCAGCTAGATTTTCTCAAATTATCTTCTAGTTTTATTGTTTTACATTTTACATTTAGGTTTAGAAACCATTTTGAGGTTAGTTTTTGGTGAAGGATGTAAGGTTTAGCTTCCCTTTTTTTTTTTTTTAACATATGGATGTACAGTTGTTCCAGATAAGATAGCAGCACTATAATAGTGGAGGACTTTAATACCCCATTCACAGCACTAGTAGATCATCAAGACGGAAAAGTCAACAAAGAAACATTCGAGTTAAGCAAAAGGAGCAAATCTGGAGATATCACTTTACCAGACTTTATGCTATACTACAAGGCCATAGTAACCAAAACAGCATAGTACTGGCACAAAAATAGAGACATAGACCAATGGATCAGAACAGAGCACCCAAAGATAAAACCATCCGCACACAGCCAACTGATCTTTGACAAAACAGACAACAATATACACTGGGGCAAAGAATTCCTATTCAATAAATGGTGCTGAGAAAATTGGATAGCCACATGCAGAAGAATGAAATGAGATGCATATCTCTTACCACTCACAAAAATTAATTCAAGATGGATAAAATACTTAAATATAAAGCATGAAACCATAAGAATTCTAGAAGAAAATGTTAGAAAAACTCTTCTAGATATTAGCCTAGGCAAAGAATTTATGAAGAAGACCCCAATGGCAATCACAGCAACAACAAAAATAAATAAATGGGACTTGATTAAACTAAAAAGCCTCTGCACAGCTAAAGAAATAATCAGCAGAGCAAATAGACAACCTACAGAATGGGAGAAAATATTCACAAGCTATACATTCAATAAAGGGCTAATAACCAGAATCTACAAAGAACTCAAGCAAATCAGTAAGGAAAAACCAAACAATCCCATTAACAAGTGGGCAAAAGACATGAACAGAAGCTTTTCAAAAAAAGATAGCCAAATGGCCTATACACTTATGACAAAATGTTCAACATCACTAATCATCAGGAAAATGCAAATCAAAACCACAACTAGATATCATCTTATCCCAGTTAGAATGGCTTTTACGAAAAAGTCCAAAAACAACAGATTTTGGCATGGATCCAGAGAGAAAGAAATGCTTATACACTGTTGGTGGGACTGCAAATTAGTACAACCTCTATGGAAAACAGTATGGAGGTTCTTCAAAGAACTAAAAGTAGACTTATCATTTAATCCAACAATCCCACTACGGGTTATTTCCTAAAGGAAAAGAAGTCATTTTTAGCAAAAAGATACTTGTGTGTGAATGGTTATTGCAGCACAATTCACAATTGCAAAAATGTGGAATCAATCCAAGTGCTCATCAATACATGAGTGGATTAACAAAATGTGGTATATGTATACTATGGAATACTGTGCAGCCACAAAGAAGGATGAATTAAGGATTTTTGCAACAATTTGGAAGGACCTGGAGACTTTTCTCCTAATTGAAGTATCTAAATAATGGAAAAACAAACACAATATGTACTCGCTATTAAATTGGAACCTACCGATGAGCACACATGTGTACAGAGGGAAGTCAAACACAGTGGAAATCAAGGAGTGGGGAGGATAGGGCGATAGGCAAAAACCTAGCTAACAGGTACAATGAACACTGGGTGATGGGCACACTTATAATTCTGACTTAAACATAACAAAATCGATATATGTAACCAAAAATATTTGTACGCCCATAATATTTGGAAATAAAAAATTACTTAATAATAATATTTCTAACAGCTATGGAGAAAATATATCAAGAATGCCATCATGGCTCATAATAGGAGTACATGATTTATTCTTGCACAAATATCACACTTTTAATTACTGAAGTTTTCTGAATTTTAATATCTAATAATCTAATGTTCCTTCCCTAACTCACTACATTTATTGCCTGTTTATTCTGTCAGGTGAAAGTAGGAATCATTTTTTTTCAACTTATGAAAATATCACATTGAACTAAATAACATTAAATAAAGTAATCAATTATAAAGAATTGACATCTTTAATGTATTCTATCCAAGTTTTCTTTTATAATTCTCAATAACATTTTATAATTTTATAGTTTTCTCCAAATACATTGTTCAATTTTATTAAGGTTGTTTATAGGCATTTTGTATTTTTCCTGCTATTTTAATCAAGATCCTAGTTTTCATTATATTTTACAATTTGTTTTTAATGTTATAAAAACAAGCTATTGATTTTTATGTATTTAGTATGTATTCAGCCACTTTACTGAGCTCATTAATTCTTTTTTTTTTTTTTCAATTTTACTCCTTTGGGTCTTCTATAGATGCATTTCTATCTGCAAATAATAATAGCTTTTTCCTCCTCCTTAACAATATTTAGGCCTCCTTTCTTTCTATTCTATTTTTATCAAATTGGCCACAATGTACAAAATAAATAAATAAATAATGGTGAGAAAAAAAGACTATATATGATATGATTCTACATAATATATGATTATATTATATGAAATTCTAAAAAACACAAAATGATAGCAACTAAAAGTGGATCAGTGGTTGCTTGTGGATTAGTGGGTCCAGTGGTGATTTTTTTTTTTTTTACTTTAATTTTTTGTTTATTTTTGAGACAGAGTCTTCTCCATTGCCCTGACTAGGGTACAATGGTGTCATAATAACTCAGTGCGGCCTCAAACTTCTGGGCTCAAGGGATCCTCCTGCCTCACCTCCGGAGTAGCTGGGACTATGGGTGTTCACCACAGCTGGCTAATATTTTTACTATTTTTTGTAGAGATGGGGTCTCACTCTTGTGCAGGCTGATCTCAAACTCCTGATCTCAAGAGATTCCCCCACCTCGGCCTCCTAGAGTGCTAGGATTATGGTTGTGAGCCACCATACCCAGCCTGGTAGTAATTTTAGAAAAACTCGAGAAAGATTTTGGGGGATAATGTGTATGTTCTATATCTTGATTTTGTACATTGGTATATATATTTTTAATACACATTAAGCTATACACTTAAAATAGTGCATTTTATTTTCTAAAAATTATACCTCAATAAAGTTGATTAAAAAAACTCATGAAAATTGGGAGTAGAATAAAGAATAACATTGTAACGAATATCTATCATTACCTCCATCAAACCCCACCACTAATGGCAAAAGTCAGAAACAAGATAGAGATGCCAACTATCACCATTTTTATTTGACATCATATTGAAGTCAATGAAACTAGACCAAAAAAAAAGAGTATAATCAATTTTTCAAAAGAAAAGCCATTATTCATAGACAATATAATTATTACTTAGAAAATATAAGACCATACACAAGCTATTAGAATTGGTATTAATGCAACAGTTAATTAATCAGAATATGTAATAATAATACTTGTTTTTTTATACTAAGTATTTTATTGTATGCTGCTGCCAGTGTATATAAAACAATTATACCCTCGTGAAATAGACGTTCATGAAAATTCAGAGAGGTAGATGTTAAGTACTGACAAAAGTAGAAGTTTGTATATCATGGTACATGTGTTATAAGGATAAGTTTTTGCACAGGCTTCAAATTTAGTTTTTTCTTGAATATTCACTGGTTCACGAGAAGTGGTATGGGTAACCTTTGAGAGATTCATTTTACTACGAAAAAGAACAGACTTTCTCAGGTCTGAAGGAATTTGTACTCGAAAATACTCCAGTCAGCAGAGGATCATGTAGGGCGTTTTGCAGACAGAATTGTTTGAAGTCTGCAGCTGCCTGGGAAACCTTAACGCAGTTGAGCCCAGTCTCCAGCCAGAGCTGTTGGACCACTCTCTTCATAGCGACGACGCTGGAGGAACCAGACGTGGTGCGCGCGAAAACCAGGCCGATCAGTGGGTCAGTAATACTCGTGACTCATGATGGTGATGACCATGATGATGATAAGATGTCATCCATAATAACAACAAACCTATATGTCACCTAAGAATAATAAAATATGTGCAAAGATGTTAATGAAAAATACTATAAATCTTTATTTAAAAACTTAGAAAAACATAAACGAAGCCCTAAATAAATGAAGAAATAACTTGTGTGTAAGAATACAATATCATCACATAATAATTCTCCCCAAATTAAAAAAAATTTTAATTGAGCAGAGTATGTCATGGAATTTGATAAGCAGATCATGAAATTCATACAAAAGGGTAAAAATACTTTTTTCAGGACTTATTCCAAGGTTACTGTAATTCAAAGAGAATGGAACAGAATCAAAAGCCCAGAAACAGATTTACATACATATGAGAACTTGGAATATGACATAGATAACACTAAAAATGAATGGGAAAATAATGAATCAATCAATAAATTATTCTGGAACAATTGGCTTTCCATATGGAAAAATATGCAAAATTAGATTCTGCTTTACATGTACACACACACACAAATAATATCTAGGTGGATTCATGATTTAAATGCACAAAAAGCAAAATTATAAAACTTTTATAGGAAAGTTTAAGGAAATGTCTTATGACATCAAATTTGGGAAAGACTGGCATAAGTTGTACAAATCCTAAAGAAAAAGAGTAATAAGAATGATTGATTATATCAGAATGAAATTTTTCTTTATCACAAAAGATATAAGAAAAAGTTTAAGGACAATGTATCTAGAACTTAGAGCATGACAATCTCTGAAAAAAGAAAAAGGGAAATAAGCCATTTTTCTGCCATATTATCTCCCTTTCAGAACACTCTTTTGAATTTTATATGGAACAATGGTAAAAGAAAATATTCAGGATCACTTCAATCAGAATACTTTTGGTTTTCTTACTCATCTAGTGGTTGGGCTGTACTTTGTCCCTTCTCTGACTTTCGCTTCCTTCCACTTCCTCATCATCTGCTACCTTCTTTCTTCCCAGTCTGCATGATTTCCTTGTTCCTACTCTAATCTTCCCAGTCTGATCCACAGCTAAAATGAAATGTCCTGTCATGGTAAACTATATTTAGCCTCAATGAAGGAAGTTATTTCATGGGATTTTTGTACTATTAATACATGACTTCTCGGCATGGATAGCAGTCTAATGACTCTGAAAATAACCATACCTTCATCTCTTATGTGCAGAAAAGGTTCGACATCTTCTTGGGTCATACTAGAATGGTTTTGCAGAAAATCAATTTTTGTATTAACTGCTAACTGCTACTGCTATACCTCAGAGTTTTTCTCCAAAGCCCAAAATATCATTGCCCCAAGCACAAGATATATAACATAAGCAAACTATAGTACACCCTTCTGGATTTTGGTGTTTATATCCTCCTCATACACTGGAATGAGGGTCAGAAGAATTCAAATTACTTTAATGTCCTCCCAAAAGAAACCTGATACACACAGCAAAAAAAAATTTCCAGACATGGAATGTGAATTCCCTCTTTTTATTAACATACCTTTAGACAACTGTACAAAAGAGACCAATTCCTAAATAGTGAGGGAAGCAGAAAAATGACTCTACTTTGCTCCTGACTAAGAACTTCCTTATTTTTTAAAAAATGATGGATTGTGCTATTTTTGGAGACAGAAAAATATGGAGGCCAAAGTTGGCCAAATAATTCAGTTATTTACTCAGTCTCCCTAGAAGGAATTTTATTATGGAGTTACATGTTGGAGTATGTTCAATGAATATTTTTAGAAGAGTGCAAGTTAAAACTTTAATTTTCTGATAAAAGAGATTTAGTTAGACCATTCACACTCTACCAGTTACTAGTGGTATAAGCTTGGGCTAGTTATGTATCCTTGCTATGTTTCAGATTCTTTGTCTATAAAATGGAGATAATAATAGCTACTTGATAGGGTTGTTATAAAGATTAAATGAGATAATATATTTAAATGCTGAGAGTGAGGTCTGGCAAATAGGAAATGCCCAGCAAATCTTAGCTAGAAGCCAAAGAGGTGGTGGTGTTTGTGGTAGTACCAGCAGCGGGAGAAGGAAGAAGAGTATCTACTCTGCCTTAATTCCTGCCCCCCTTTGCCTTGCACAGCCTGGGACAGAAAGGAAACAACATAGCTGTTAGCAAGATGGAGTTTCTTCTCTTGCGGAGGTCGGATTCTAACATTAAGAAAGGTGAAACACCTGTGTGTCTCATGTGTCTCTAGGACAATGCTTTGAGGCAGGGATTCCTATCTTTAACATAGCAGTGTTCTCAACAACTTGAATCTGCCTCTTCATAGCCTCTTCCGCTTTAGAGAGCAGGGCAAATCTCAGTGGCACTTGGGTCAACTTTCTTTCCCAGTGGGAATTATAGAATGAAAGTATGTGGCTATGTGTTTTTTATGGGGTATTTAATACTTCAAGAAACTATTACAAGAACAAGCACATTTTAAAATGAATATGCTGGCAGGGTGCGGTGGCTCACGCCTGTAATCCTAGCACTCTGGGAAGCTGAGGTGGGAGGATTGTTCAAGGCCAAAAGTTCAGGATCAGCCTGAGCAAGACTGAGACCCTGTCTCTACTAAAAATAGAAAGAAATTAGCTGGACAACTAAAAATACATAGAAAAAATTAGCTGGGCATGGTGGTGCATGCCTGTAGTTCCAGCTACTCGGGATGCTGAGGCAGAAGGATCGCTTGAGCCCAGGAGTTTGAGGTTGCTGTGAGCTAGGCTGATGCCACAGCACTCTAGCCCAGGAAACAGAGCAAGAGTCTGTCTCAAAAAAAACCAAAAAACAACCAATATGCTTTAAATCAGCGGTCCCCAACCTTTTTGGCACCAGGGACCAGTTTCTTGGAAGATAATTTTTCCATGGACCAGGGTTGGGGGGAATGGAGAGCGATGGGGAGCAGCTATAAATACAGATGAAGCTTTGCTGGCTCACCTGCTGCTCACCTCCTGCTCTGTGGCCCGGTTCCTAACAGGCCAAGGGCTACCACCAATCTGCTGCCCAGGGGTTGGGAACCACAGCTTTAAATAACCAAAATGTACCCATAATAAATTATACAATTAAATATGTTATAGTCATAATTATTAATATACATGTCCAGTGTAAAACAATACGTTTAATTATACTAGCTGCAGATAATTCAGAATAATAGTAAAACAGAACAGTCTTGCCTGAGCAGCCATTTTACTTTTAATTTCTACCAGAATACTAATATGCTGTTATTTATCTTTTGTGCCTATGTTAAACTAACAATAAATACTGTGGCTGAAAACACAAAAGACAGCTGAGTTAATCCTCCATAGTGTCTTTCTTAGGCAGTTTCCATGGCTTCAATAAACGACCCTCACTAGGGAGCAATCAAATACTTTCAGAACCATTAGCAGGGCATTCAAAACAAATGCATCTTTCTTGGCCATGTTTTACAAGAGGGCCTTCATTGATCTGTTGGGGGTAGGACACTACACTGGGAAAACTCTCGAACATTTGGGGGTTTATTCTTCAGTAATTACACACCATCAAGCCAAGGTTGCGCTCCACCGTGCCTGTCACCAGCAACCAGACCCCCCACTCTAGTGAAGCCATTGCACAATCCTACCGCCAGACTGAAGGTTTTGCAATGATTCAAAACTGGAGTATATCAGGCTGGGAATGGGCGTTTTGAGCCTGTTGAAATGATCTTATCATCACTCAACAGCTCCGTCTGGAACCTTGGGAATGGCTGCTTCTACACATTATTACCACATCCCTTTAGTTGGCTGTGGCTCAGCCTCTTTAACTCTGTGATTCACAATCATTCCGCATCCAAACCTTTCCAAATTGCTACATTGTTGCTATGATCTCATTCAGATAAACCTTGCTGTTCTATCAGTCTTCCATGACCCTTTCACAGCGATGACGCGTCTCTCTTCCTGTGGTCAGTAAATCTCTTCATATTTGCCCTTCAGACGACCTGCCCCTTCAGACTACTCCCTCAATACTACATCAAGTATCTATCTGTACCTTAGCTGTGTTCTTGCCACCGTTCTCCACCTGCTGAGACGCTCTTTGGCCCCTAGACACAGATACCAGACATCATCTGTGGTAACTTCTCTGATCCTCTCTAATCAGAAATAAAGTTCTCCGCCAGCTCAGTTATAGCATTTATTTGTACTATATTAGAGCAGATGCCCTAGAGAAGTTATAGATAGTCTTCATCCTGTCGAAGTTTTTCTATTTCCTTCAAATACCTAACAGTGCTATACATCCTCAATAAATGCTTCTTGGACGCAATTGAATAATTTACATATAATTTGTATTACTGGTAAGATTTTATGTTTTCCCCCTCTATATTAAGATATTCAGAGGCAATATAAAACATTGCAAAAATCAAGGGCTGCAGAGTTTGTCAGCACTGGGTTTGAGTCCTGGCTCAGTCACTGTCTGTGACCTTGGATAGGTAACTCCTATGATCCTCAATTTTCCTATAATGTAGATTCCTTCACATCCCCACATCATCATCATTTCGGATTTCAGCACCTGCATAGAATGCCGGAATCAAGATAACTTCTCAACAGACAGCTTTTATGACTGTTATAACTAGCAACAATTATCTTTAGGCAGAAAGAATCTTCCTGGCACATATTATGGTGACTTTCCCATAATGTTTATTTTTAA
Organism: Avahi laniger; assembly: GCA_963575035.1. Lineage (NCBI taxonomy): Eukaryota > Metazoa > Chordata > Mammalia > Primates > Indriidae > Avahi > Avahi laniger. The sequence continues at coordinate 7,651 of CAUYSK010067983.1, read as the reverse complement.
GAATGTTTGTTGAGTGAATGAAAAATATGGTAATGAACACACTTGGAGCCTGAGTCTTGTCCAGAGGTTGTTCCTGGGAATTAGTCTGTGAGAAACATGGGTGGGTCATTTCCTTTTCTATTGAAATCCAAGGAATTAAACGCTTCTTTGTTCTGCTAGTTTACCCTTTGCTGCTATGAAATAGAAATGCCGCGGCTATGTTGAGTGTATGAACCAAGAACACATCACTGAAACACTCAGGGAAACGTTGGAGCTGTCCCGGGTTCCAGGTTTTTATGAACATTAGCGACTCTGAATTTGGACCAATCACTATGGCTGTCCCCTACTGTGTAGAAGGAGGTTACAGAGTCCCCGTATTCAAAAATTGCCCTAGTGCCAACAAATCACCCTGGAGGAGCCATGCAGCAAACTGCTTTTTGCATTGGCAGTGTTACTTGCATTGTAACACTAGGATACACTGAAGGGTAACACGAATCAGTTTGTTGTACATGGAAGCTTCCAGATGTTTTGTATGCTGGGCAAAGAGGTGGAACTCTAAGGAAGAAAAATCATAAGGTTATAATTTTTATCTCACATTATTAATAAGAATAATGATAATAATAACAAGAAGAAAAGCTTTGCTGAGTGTTTGCTATGGCCAGGTACTATTCTGAACATTTTTCATGATGGAACCTCTGTGAACCATCATAAAATCCTATGAAGTAATTAATTTTAATAACCCTGAAGTGAAGAAATGGAAGCTTAGACAAATTAAGTTGTCCAAGATCACAGAGCTATTGTGAATGTAGTAAAACTGAGGCTCAAACTAATGTCTAATCAGTCCCAGCTTATGTGTGTGCTTCACTGCTATTTATTCATCTATTAAATAAATATTTATTGGGCACCTATTTATTATATGTTAATAACTGTTCTAGCACTGAGGATATAACAGTGGACAAAAAAGACAAAAATTTCTGCCCTCATGAAGCTTGCCTTCTAGTAGGAGGTTCAAACAGTAAACAGATGAACGGTTAAGGTAAATAGAACGTCAGATGATGACAAATGCCCCGGAGGAGAGTGGAACCAAGAAGGGAGGTAGGAGGTGTGGGGTTGGGGGGCTGCTATTTTAAATGGAATGATTAGGGAATATCACACTGATGAGGTAAAAGCTGAGCAAAGACCTAAAGGATTAAGGGAGAGCTACGGGGATCTGGGGATAAGCTTGCCAGGCAATGGCAGCAGCAAGCGCACAGTCCCTGAAGCCGGAATATTTTTAATTGGTTTTGACCCATGTGAAGAACAAGGAAGCTGCAGTAGCTGTAACAGATTTAGCGTGGAAAGCACGACATTCCTACATATCAGGGTGCAGTGCAAAGGAGAGAAGGCATGGACACTGTGTGGTCAAAAACCATCATGTAGCACATACACAATAGGTGGAGAAAACGTATACAAGAAATAAATGCACGGAAACGCATGGTGATTTACCTCCAAGGAGTTGAACCGGGAGTAGAAAGAAAGCAAAGGATGCCGTTTACACTTTTCATTTAATAAATACTCTTCTCTACTTAAAATTTTTATACCAAGCATGTACCTCCATTTTAAGTCTAATTAAAGGAGTGAACATTCATATAAATGTGTGCAGATAAACGCACAAGGATATTTGTTGTTTCACTGTTTATAGTAAGAAGCAATCAGGAACTTCTTTTAAAAGTGAACTGTCCATACAAGAAAATATAAAGATAATGATAAAGTAGAGCTACATATTGACTAAGAAAGGGTTATATGATCTAGGACTCAAAACATAGGAGTATGAAGTTTTTGTAATTGAATACGTGCACCAATTTATTTGTTCATGCACCAAGTTCCTTTAAAAAGTTGTTCATACAATAATAACAGAAAACAATGAAAACTGCCTAGAATTATGGAACTAGATAAGGAAGTTATGGAGCATTCAAATGCTGAACTATTAAACAGTCTGTTGAAATTGTATTCATAGACCTGTATTTAACATGAAAATGCAACATATGTTTTAAATTGATTAAAAGCAGGTTTTAAAAATGTGGGTATGGAATGATTCCGTTTTTATACAGAGTTCTGAAAGTAAGCTGCATGAAAGGAGTAGCTTTTTTTTTCAGTGCTATATTCCTTACACCTGGTTTCTAGGGCCTGGGACACACACAATTAATATATGTTGAATATTGAAATAATGAATAAAAGTGTGCATCAACTCACCAAACACAAAATCAAAAACTCCTATCTCTACATGTTAACAAAATGGTTTTTATTTTTATTCATACCTATCTGTATTTCCTAACTTTTAAAATTAATATATATCTTATAACAAAAATATTACTTTCACTTAATGTTTATGTAAAGGTTGTAAGTTTCAAGGTTAAAAGTTTAGAAAATATCTGTAATCAGGAATAATTATAATTCATCATTGCCTAGCTCAGGATTCAAACAGAGGGTTGAGAGTGTACTCAGCAGGAACATCGACTTTTATTGGGTAGAAATGGCAGCTTTTGCAAGCAGCAGATGAGGGAAGACTGAACAAAGAAAAGTTAAACACAAAGCAGTTTCCAAGCCTTAAGAGTTTACACGCTCCCTGGATCCTCGAAGGAACACAGGGAGAAGATAGCCACATCATTTGGGAATTTGGCGTGTACTGTTATTCTTGATTTATTTTTAGATGCTGTGCTTGCAAATTGGGTAGTGTCCTTTATGCACTAAACAACTAGAATTCCCCAGGCGTGGGTGTGATTTGCACACGATTTACTCAATTATGAATTTTCTGTTGAAAAATGATGCCTTTATGAAAATAGCGAGAACCAACTGTAGACTTGTGAGCAGGAATAAGGCAGAGACTTTGCATTTCCACTGGGGCCAGGAAGGAAGAACAGTTGGGACCGGGCCAAAGTTAGTTGGCAGTTTTTTCCAGAAGGTTAAAAAAATAAAAATCTGGAGATACTCACCTTCAGCAAGAGACTATAGGGACATTCTTTCTTAAATCTCAGACTTTTGTAAGAAATTTAAGAAGACGTGGCTGGCTTTCTGTGATTATCACAACCCAAAGGGCTGTAAACTAAAATCACATAAACCCCAAGCTTTTGGGGCTGCTTCTATTTTTTTCCTCGGTTTTAAATGTTTAAATTTAATTAGATTTGCCATACCACAATATTTGATCATTTTTATTCTTCTAATATTTTCTTTTAGCTAAATAACTTTTTATTCTTCATGCATGCATTTGCTAGTATTGGTTTACCCTGTTTATTTATCTTTAGCTTTCATTGACTTATTTATCTATTAAATTATATTTATTCTTTATTTTGTATAACCTTATTTTAAAAAATACTTTATCTTGCCACATCATCTTGCTAATATGACCTTTTAGATAATTTCATCCTTCTACAAAAATGTAATCACAACATTCCATTTCACCAGCATAATGTATGGTCGTCACGTTTCCTTTAAATGTGCACATAAAATCACTCAAATCCCACTTGGGCCTCCCTCCTGTGATACTCAGAAGTCTCAGAATGCTCCATATTTATCTCATCCAGGAATTCAGTCCCCAACCCTCATCCCCACTCATTGCTACATTCATCCATATCGAATCAGGTCGAAAGCATCCTAAGTGGGACATACTTCCCTAGGGGAAGGTTTGTAACTGCCAGGGTCATCCTGCTGACTCTAGCTCTTTTCCACCCTCATAATGACCTGCTGAAACGTTATTTTCTTTTTCAGTTATAGATTGTCACTTTCCTTTTAGAAGAGAAATGTGATTAACAAAAATACCTATACTCTTTTCTATATACAGTTATTGAAAATTTTTAAGTGTACAAGAAGTGGCTAAGGGGGTCCTTTCTGGAGAGACCCTGAATGTAGTTCCTCAGGTATAATTTTAATGAGCAATTAGGTACTCTCATCAATCATCAGTTTCCTCAGATAAACTTTCATTCATTGTATATTCTGATTGATAATGTTAGCATATATTTAGCTGTCTGCTTGCCACCATTTCGAAGAAAAACCACAACCTCTGTCCTGAATTCTTGGTAACTATTCCTTGAATTCTCGACCCATCGTGACAGACAGTGGGAAAATGAATAATGAAAGGAATAGTGCATCTTCTGTCTTTCCTGCCCAGAAAATCCCTTCGCCAGACTCACTTCTCCTACCTCATTCTTTGAATCTTTACATTGAATATAAGCACGATTTTGGATTAAATTCATAAGAGTCATTAGGAAATATTCCACTAACTCCTAGCAATTTGAAGTCTGGATTCTGTGACAGATTGATATCTTCAAAAACCTGTGCTTCTCCGTAACTTAACATCTGTGTAGCTTGCTTTTGCTGCCCTCCTGTGGCTTCCCTGGATCATAACAATCTAGGCAGGCTTTTGTCCCGCTGCCTGGCCTCCCCCTTTGTCATCTGCTCTCTCTGCCATTTAGTCTCGTCTTTGCTCTCATCTGCGATATCTGCGGGAATTCAGTCCCTCGATGCTCATCCAGATTCATGGATCCAATTTGCCCCTAGGACTTCGGTGTTATCCTCTGCTAGACTTTTATCTCCCATCTGGCATTGGGGTTCTTTGCATGTGACTAAATGCTCTCTTTCTCTTTGATGGGAAGTGTACATTCTTAGTAATGATGCATTCAGTTAAGTCATTATTAAGTGATTAAAAGTGATATTCTCAATCCTTGCTTATAATATGCCCCTTCATCGGGGACCAATGATCAGGCAAGGCACATCTGCCAGCAAAGCTTAGCTTGTTCACGGTGTGTTTTACAGGCATTTCTAGGGGGCCTTTTCCCAGGAACCTTTTATTACATTTTTGACTTTTCTCACTATGCAGTCAAACATGCCTTTTCCTGGTTCAGAGAGCCTTGTAAAGATTTTCTCTCCAATCTAAGGAAGATTTCTAATTCAGAGTCATTTGCCAAAGTGAAATGCCTGATCCACTTTATGGGAAATTAATCACTTAGCTTTTCCTGGCAGTTTCTCAAGTTTTTAGAAATGATTTTGTCTCTTCTCCCCATAGAAACATTCTTTTAAAATTAAAATTTAAAAATACTTATGAGTGTTGATGCCAGATTTCACTGGAAGGCAAAACCAAAATTAACAATGAGCTAGAAGATGGGGTGATACTGAGTTCTAGGGTTAAGAACAGTTACCTACTCACTGTCTCTTAACTAAACACACCAGCATCTTTTTAAAAATGCAAGTAAACGATACTTGGTCCTGGATGTATAACAATATACCAGTGATTTAGCTATGAGTACTGAGCTCTAGTGCTCTCTGTCTCTGTGACCAGGTCCCTCAACCTCACGATCTCTCTGTTTACTCATCTTTAAAATAGAGATAATAATACATACTATGCAGGATTGTTATGGCAAACAGATGTGATTTTTTATATACTGTAAATCAAGATACAAATGTAAAGTGTTATTATTTATGCTTTATTTTGGGGGGATAAAATTAAAAGGAAAACAACATCGAAACAGTCAACCTACAAATTGCTTCTCTAATGAGTCCTTTATAAAACTTAAAAAACTAGGATCAGATAATTCATAAAAATAAATTTTATTCTAGAGATCGTTTCCCTATTTACCTATCTTAAATATGAGATCATTTGTAGTGTATATAATTTACAGTCTCTTCTACTAAAGCAAAACCTCCAAACACAGATAAACCTTAGGTTATAATTCATGAAGCAATGAACTTGCATTTTGGGGAGAAAAATAGGACAATTCCAAGCTTAGTTAGATACATCATGAGTGATTCTGGCCAGCTCCTGAGTCCAGTTGACTTTAAGGCACAAAACGGACCTGAAACAGTCAAGAGGGTCACCTTACTAGAGAAAACATGGCAGAAAGTGCATGAGCATCATCAAGGAATTAACAAATTCCTCTGCATGACTTTAAAAGCACACTCAGGAAAGGGTACCACTCATGAGGAATTGCTTTTCCAAGTCCAATTGCTGCTAGCTTCAAAGTGGGGCCACTTGGTTTATCAGTCGTCATTCTGCACAACTGCCAACCTTTACTCACTCCCTTGGGGCTTAGGAAGTCTTAACTGTTCTTTTAAAAGTCAGATTCTATCATGACTTACCTTAAACATTGCAGTTATTTTTGCACAATATCCTATACCAGATAATTTTTTAAAAGAAGTAGAATCCCCTTTTAAAACCAAACCCTGCATGGAACTCCAATTTATAAAAGAGTTCAGAAGCGGGAGCTGCTCCAGTTCGAGGAGCTGGGGAAGTGTTTAGATCTCTCTGATACCCTCCCGAGACACTTCCAAAGATGTGTAAGACTCTAGGAAACGCAAGTTGAAAAAATTGATCTATGCTAATCTGATAATTGATTTTCTAAATAAGAAACTGGAACAAAATGCTAAAGTAACTGATGCCTTAGCTAAGGCTAAGAGAAACCAGATCAGTCTTTGGAGAACAGATGCCTGAGAAGGGGAATGAGAGTACTTTCTAGAGTGATAGTCGTGTTCTGTATCTTGACAGGGTTATAGGTCATACAGGTGTAAACCAGTGTCAAAACCAGACTGTGGGCCAGGCGCAGTGGCTCATGCCTGTAATCCTAGCACTCTGGGAGGCCGAGGCAGGCGGATTGTTTGAGCTCAGGAGTTTGAGACCAGCCTGAGCAAGAGCGAGACCCCGTCTCTACTAAAAAAAATAGAAAGAAATTATCTGGACAACTAAAAATATATAGAAAAAATTAGCCAGGCATGGTGGCGCATGCCTGTAGTCCCAGCTACTCAGGAGGCTGAGGCAGGAGGATTGCTTGAGCCCAGGAGTCTGAGGTTGCTGTGAGCTAAGCTGATGCCACAGCACTCTAGCCCGGGCAACAGAGTGAGACACTGTCTCAAAAAAAAAAAAAAAACCAGATTGTGACTTAGGATCCATGATCTCACCATTTGTGCCTCAATAAAATAACTGGAGGCTAAAGCTGGTCCGAATCTTGTTAGTCTTGATATATACTGACCCATATTCACTTAACTAGAAAGATGCCCTGTGACTTCAGTTTGTTTCTTCTAAAAATATTGAGCACATACTATGGTGCATCACCTATTTGGGGCCATAATTCCACATTAAGTAACACAATCCAATGGCATCCGTTCAACGGTTGCAAGATATACCATTGTTTAGTCTTTAGTTCAAATTTATTTATTTATTTATTTATTTTATTTTTTATTTTTTGAGACAGAGTCTTGCTCTGTTGCCCAGGGTAGAGTGCAGTGGCATCAGCGTAGCTCACAGCAACCTCAAACTCCTGGGCTCAAATGATCCTCCTGCCTCAGCCTCCCGAGTAGCTGGGACTACAGGCATGCACCACCATGCCCGGCTAATTTATATATGTGTGTGTGTGTATATATATATATATACATACACACATTTAGATGTCCAGATCATTTCTTTCTATTTTTCAGTAGAGACAGGGTCTCACTCTTGCTCAGGCTGGTCTCGAACTCCTGACCTTGAGCAATCCACCCACCTCGGCCTCGCCTCCCAGAGTGCTAGGATTACAGGCGTGAGCCACTGTGCCTGGCTCCAAATTTATTTTTGATGAAGATGCAGAAGAAGGTAACTGCTCTTATTAAATTGATTAATACTTTACACCACAATTGAGAGAACTAGTACTGTAAGATCACAGAGGACATT
>CAUYSK010067982.1:0-37500 GCA_963575035.1 Avahi laniger | reverse complement strand
TCCTCTCCCACTCCTCTCCTGACCACTGCAACTGGGAGAGCAGTTTGAGCTGAGAATTTAGCCCCAGCTGGCGTGTCTTCTAGTATGAGGTTTCCACAGAGAGTGGGGCCTCAGCTTTGCCCTTGAGGACCTGCAGTGGACCCCGGGTGCCTGATCTGGGGGCTCCCTGCCCACTGTCATTTCCCAGAGATGCACACCGGCAGGTCAGACATACAGGCTGGATCTCCTGCCCCCAGGACTCAAGTAGGCTGTGAGGAGACACAGGGGAGAGATTTGGGAGCTGGATTGGGGAGTCAAGGGAGCCCGCGTGGGTGGAACTGATGGGAGAATACAGTGGGAGTCCGAGACACAGAGATCTGGGGGAGCGCCCATCGCCCCCCCACACACACACAGGAAAGCTGTGCTGTGGGACTACAGTGGGTTCTCCAGCAGGAAAGATCCCAGCCTGCAGTGCCGTGGCAACTGAGTCTGGCGTGTTCAGGCACCCGTTTGCAACCATACCCTGGAGGGCAGGAGTAACACAAGAGAGGCAGAGCTGACTCCCAGTAGCCTGTCAGGGAATTGTGGCCCCTTCCCCACCAGTAGCCTTCCTGGTTTGGAGAGCCTACCTTGACTCTCCTCATAGTGGCTTTCCACAGCGGCAGGGAAAATGACCTTGGAGCCCTACCAAGGCTCAAAGCCATGCTACTGGACTAGGACAGGTCCCCCGGCTGGGAAGATCCTAGCCCATGGCGCCATACCAACTGAGTTTGGCGTGTTCAGGTGCCCATTTGCAACCAGACACCAGAGGGCAGGAGTAATGCAAGAGGGGCAGAGCTGACTCCCATAGCCAGTCCAGGAATTACTACCACTTCCTCACAAATAGTCTTCCTGGTTTGGAGAGCCTGCCTCGAATCAGTGGCTCCCCCTAGTGGACATGAGAACGGCCTTTGAGCTTTGTAGGGGCTTTGCAAAGCCTTCCAGGCTTGCCTAACGGAACACCCCTCCTCCCCACCCCAGCCCCCGACCCAGCCTCACTCCTCCACACACTTCTGCTGTGGTGGAGAACAAACAACCCCCTAGGTGCTACAGGGCCCCTCCCAAAGCCTGGGGCATACAAGTGCTCTACCTGAGGGAATAGAGCTTTTTACAGGCACAAAAGAACGTCTCTGCAGTTGGCTTTTTCCTACAAGCACCAACGCTGACAGGGAGAACAATTCTATAGCTCATTATAACATATAACAACTCAATTAAACAGGGCATACCTGATTCTTATTCATAAGCATCACCCACCATCTTGAAGATTAAGCTAGGGGTTCCAATACAATTCACACTGCTGAGAAGAGGTGAAGACAGCAGGATAGAAGCAACCCAAGGGGACACTGTTTTTTAGAAGTGAAACAAAAGCTACAGGCAGCTCTACAGACAAGGGGTCTCCCTCTTCCACTGCAGACCTCTGGGCTGATTGGGAGCTGCTCAGAGTCTATGCAGAGACATTCTCCCAAAAAGCAGGTGCAGCAGAGATCTGGTGCTTGCCAATCCCAGCTTTCTGCAACCGATGCCATCCTGATCGCTCTGACACATACAGCCAGGTTTGCTCAGGACCCAGCCTTTCAGCAGTAGTCTTGGCATGATCCCTGCTGGGCAGGGAAGGAACAGACACTCTCCCATGTTGTGGTCTGTGACTGGGGGCTGAGCATGCCTCCTCCTCGGAGTGGGAGCCGAACAGAGGAGGAGCCCCAGATGCCACAGGCAGCATGTGGGTATCATGGGGTGAATGCCTCAGTGGGTCCTAGAAGTGGGGGTGAGCCTTCGCTGACCAGCAGCTCTGGCCCTCCTATGCAGATCCTGGGCAACTGAGTCAAACCTCTGCCTGCATGACTGGGTATCAGCAGTCCCATGATGGTGGAAGAGCCTCCCCCCACATGGGTGGCTCTGCTCTCCTAATCCCCAGAGCCAGACCCAAAGCTCTCATTGTGTCGAACTCCAAGGCTCTGCCCCTGTAGCTTCAAGGCTCCCATTTGGCCTGCACCTCCATCCTAAGACTCCAGAGTTGTGCCTGAATCCCAAGACCCCGCCACTGAGTCCCCACCAATATGGCTGGGCTGGCAGAACCTCCCCAAGGTCCAACACTCCACTCAGGAACCCCCAACCCTGAGTGACCATCACTCCTGGACTTGGTTTGAGAAAATCCCCAGCAAAGGAGAACAGGTGCCCTGCAATCCTATTTTAACTCAGGGCTGGGAGAAGAGGAGCCAGATGAGAAGAAACCAGCAAAAGAACCCTGGCAACATGAAAAAACAAAACAGTTTGACACTCTCAAGGGAACACAATGAAGCTACAGTAGTGGACCACATCCACAAGGAAATTGCCAAAATGATGGAATTCAGAATATGAATGACAAATAAGATGAATGAAATTGAAAAGATAGTTGAAAACCAACAAAAAGAAGCCAAAAATTATATTTCAGGAAATCAATGAAAAAATGAAAAGGTCACTTGAGAGCTAGACAACATAAGAAAGGATATAACAGAATTTAAAGAAATGAAAGAGTCATTTAGGGAATTTCAAAACACAGCAGAAAGCTTCAACAATAGGCTAAATCCAGGAGAAGAAAGAATCTCAGAGCTTGAAGACAAGGCTCTCAAGATAACTCAGTCACTCAAAGAGGCAGAGAAGAGTTTAAAAAAATCCGGGCAATCACTGAGAAAGATATAGTACTATGTGAAGTGAACTAACATTCCAATTATAGGTATCCCTGAGGGAGAAGAAGAAAGAGCTAAAAGCATGGAAAATCTATTTGAGGAAATTATTGAGGAAAACTTCCCTGATATTGCCAGAAATTCAGACATACATATACAAGGTGGACATCAAACACTGGGAAGATTCATAGCAAAAAGGTCATCTCTAAGACACATAGTAATCAACCTAGCCAAAGTCGAAATGAAGGAGAAAATTCTGCAGGCAGCAAGAAGAAAATATCAAATAACCTACAAAGGAAAACCCATCAGGCTAACTGCAGACTTCTCAGTGGAAACCTTGCAAGCCAGAAGAGATTGCGACTCCATCTTCAACTGACTTAAACAGAACAACTGCCAGCCTAGAATTTTGTATCCTGCAAAACTAAGTTTCATAATCAATGGAAAAATTCTTTTCTAGACAAGCGAACACTGAGGGAATTTTCCATGACAAGGCCTTTCCTGCATGAAATACTCAGAATAGCATTACATACAAATCAGCACAACAGATACCCACCTGTGTAAAATCACCTAAAAAAAAAAAACAACAAACCCAAAACTCACAAATCTTATAAAACAATAGACCAGGAGGTAAAACAAAGCAAAAAGGGACTACCTAACAGGATGAACAGATCAACGTCCCACATATCAATGCTATCAATTAACTTTAACAGACTGAATGCTCCTTTCAAAAGACATAGAAACTGGATGAATGGATGAAAAAACACAACCCAAATATCTGCTGGCTCCACGAAACACATCTAAACCACAAGGACACACACAGACACAATATGAGATGATGGAAAAAAAATATTCCATGCAAATGGAAATCAAAAGAGAGCAGATATAGCCATTCTCATACCATATAAAATTGACTTTACGTCAACAAAAGTAAAGAAAGACAAAGAGGTTCATTATACAATGATAAAGAAAGCAATTCAACAAGAAGAGATAACAATGCTATATATATATGTACCCCAAACAGGTGCTCCCACATGCATAAAGCAAATTTTACTAGAGCTAAGTGAAGACATAAATAGCACCATCATAACTGCTGGGGAACCTCAACACTCCACTGTCAGAGCTGAACAAATAAAACAGAAAATAAAGAAAGAAATAATGACGTAAATCAAACTCTAAATCAAATGGACCTAAGAGATATTTACAGAACATTCTACCCCCAAACTACTGAATATACATTTTTTTTTCAGCAGCACATGGGACATTCTCCAAGATTGTTCATATCTTAGGGCAAAAAATCAAATTTCAACAACTTTTTAAAAAATGAAATTATACCATATATAATACCTTCTCAGACCACAGAGGAATAAAACTAGAAATCAATTACAAGAGAAACATTCAAACATATATAAGGTCATGGAAATTAAACAACCTGCTGCTAAACAATTATTGAGTCAAAAAATGAAATTAAGGTGGAAATCAAAAAATTCCTCGAACTGAAGGACAAAGGGGACACAAGCTATTAGACTCTATGGGAAACAGCAAAAGCATTCCTCCAGGGAAAATTCATAGCCTTAAATAACTATAACAAAAAGTCAAAAAGATCATAAATTTATAAACTAATGTCATATCTCAAGAAACTAGCAAAAGAACAGGCCAAGCCCAAAGCCAGCAGAAGAAAAGAAACAAGAAAGGGCAGAGCAGAACTAAATGAATTGAAAAAAAATAATAATACAAATAATCAACAAAATAAAAACTTAGTCCTTTGAAAAGGTAACCAAAATTAACAGTCCACTTGCTAGATTAACCAAGAACAGAAGAGAAAGAACCCAAATAAGCTCAACCAGAAATGAAAAAGGTCACCTTACAACTGATACTGCAGAAACACCAGACATCATCCATGAATACTATGTAAGTCTCTACATACATATACTAGAGATTGTAGAGGAAACGGACAAATTCCTGGAAACATACAACCTCCCAAAACTCAATCAGGAAGAAATAGAACAGACCAATAACAAACAGTGAGATCAAAACAGTAATAAAAAACCTCACAGCAACAACAAAAAAGCCCTGCACCAAATGGATTCATAGATGAATTCTATCAAACTTACAAAAAAGACCTGGTACCCATAATACAGAAATTATTCCATAACACTGAGAAGGAGGGAATCCTCCCAACTCATTCCACAAAGCCAGTATCACCTTAATAACAAAAACAGGAAAGGACACAAGAAAAAAAGAAAAGTACCGACCAATGTCCCTTATAAATATAGATGCAAAAATCCTCAATAGAATATTAGCAAACCAAATTTAACAGTATATCCAAAAAATAATCCACCAGGACCACGTGGGCTTCATCCCAGGAATTCAAGGATGGTTCAACATATGTAAATCAATGTGATTCACCACGTAAACAAAAGTAAAAACAAAGATCATATGATAATCTCAATAGATGTAGGAAAAACATTGAATAAAATCCAGCACTTTTTCATGATAAAAACCCTCAACAAACTAGGCATAGAAGGAACATATCTCAAAATTATAAAGCCATGTATGACAAAACCACAGCCAATGCTATACTGAATGGGGAAAAGTTGAAATCATTCTCCCTAAGAATGGAAACAAGACAAGAATGCCCATTGTTACCACTTCTATTCAACATAGTGCTGGAAGTCCCAGCCAGAAAAACCAGGCAAGAGAAAGAAATAAAGAGTGTTCAAATTGGGAAAGGGGAGGTCAACCTATTGTTCTTTGCTGATGATATGATCTTTTATCTAGAAAACCCCAAAGATTCCATCAAGAGTCTCCCGGAATTGATAAGTTAATTCAGCAAAGTCTCAGGATAAAAAAAAAAATCATCATACATAAATCAGTAGCATTTCTATATACCAATAACAATGAAGCCAAGAGTCAAATCAAAGACTCAATACTATTTACAAAAGCTACAAAGAAAATAAAATACCTAGGAATATACTTAACCAAGGAGGTGAAAGATCTCTACAAGGAGAATTACAAAACTTTGAGGAAAGAAATCACAGAGGATACAAACAAATGCAAAAACATATCATGTTCATGGATAGGTAGAATCAACATTGTTAAAATGTCCATACTACCCAAAGTGAATTACAAATTCAATGCAATCCCCATCAAGTTACCAACATACTTCACAAATCTAGAAAAAATAATTCTACACTTCGTTTGCAGCCAGAAAAAAGCCCAAATAGCCAAAGCAATTTTAAACAAAAGGAATAATTCTGGAGGCATGACATTACCAGACTTCAAACTATACTACAAGGCTATAGTAATCAAAACTGCATGGTAGTGATACAAAAATAGAGACACAGACCAATGGAACAGAACAAAGAACCAAGATATAAAACCATCTACCTATAACCAATTGATCTTCAACAGAGCAGACAACAATATATACTGGGGAAAAGAAGCCCTACTCAATAAATGGTGCTGGTAAAATTGGGTAGTCACATGCAGAAGAATGAAACATGACCCCTACCTCTCACCACTCACAAAAATTAATTCAAGATGGATAAAAGACTTAGATCTAAGGCATGAAACCATAAGAATTCTAGAGGAAAATGTAGGGAAAACTCTTTTAGATATTGGCCCAAGCAAAGAATTTATGACTAAGACCTCAATAGCAATCATGGCAATAACAAAAATTAATAAATGGGATTCAATTAAGTTAAAAAGCTTCTACACAGCTAAGGAAACAATCAACAGAGCAAATAGGCAACCTACAAAGTGGTTCACAAGCTTTACACCCAATAAAGGGCTACTATTCAGAATTTACAAAGAACTCAAGCAAATTAGCAAGAAAAACACAAACAACCCTATTAAAAAGTGGGCAAAAGACATTAAAAGAATCTTCTCAAAAGAAGACAAATGGCCAATAAACATATGGAAAAAATGCTCAACATCATTGATCATCAGGGAAATGCAAATTAAAACCACAATGAGATATTACTTTACCCCGGTCAGAATGGCTTTTTTTAAAAAGTCTAAAAACAATAGATATTGGTATGGATGTAGAAAGGAATGCTTGTACAGTATTGGTGGACTGCAAATTAGTACAACCTCTATGGAAAACTGTATGGAGATTCCTCAAAGAACTAAAGGTAGATTTACCATTTGATCCAGCAATCCCCCTATTGGGTATCTACCCAAAGGAAAAGAATCATTTTATCAAAAGGACACTTGCACTCAAATGTTTCTTGCAGCACAATTCCCAATTGCAAAGACATAGAATTAACCCAAGTGTCCATCAATTCATGAGTGGATTGACAAAATGTGGTATATGTATACTATGGAATACTACTCAGCCATAAATAAGAATGAATTAAGGCCTTTTGCAATAATTTGGATGGAACTGGAGACCATTATTCTAAGTGAAGTATCTCAAGAATGGAAAAACAAACACCACATGTACTCATTATTAAACTGGAACTATCTGATAATCACACATGTGCACAGAGGGAAGTAAAACTCAGTGGAAATCAACCAGGGAGGAGGCGAGAGGAGGGGAAGGACAAAACCTACCTAATAGGTACAATGAACACTATTTGGGTGATGAGTACACCCATAGCCAGGATTCAAGCATTGCAAAAGTGATCCACATATGTAGAACATTTTACCCCCGAAATCTATTGAAATAGAAAAAAAGTTGATATTCAAGCTCCTCCTTCCTTTTTGCTGTCTTTGATACCATATGAAGAAATTTATAGGGGACTTCTAATGACTCAGGCCCCTTAAACAACACAGATAAAGTTGCCGCTTATCCCCTTTTGGGGATCTTCTGTTTTCCTGTGGAGTCCAAAGAGTGTGGACAGGTTCCTAACACACCTCAAGCTCTGCTCTCTTTAACATTATGTCACCTGATCTCTTTGGCTTTGATGGGTACTAGGGATTACTTTGTACTGTGTGGAAAGCGTGCAAAGACTGGTGGGTCATTCGCAAGGGAAGGGCTGTAATTTTGGAGGTGGCAGTTAATAACTGTTATTACAAAGGGCTACTCGTTTCTTTGCGTGTTTAGATAAAAAGGCGGGTTTGAACAACTGGAGGCTGTGAGAGTGCTCATCACTGAGGGGTAAGACTCCACGTGGGATGGGCTGATCACAGAGTGGCTGATTGGCATTGGGTCACCCACCAGCCTCAAGGGAATGTCTTTGTAGTAAGGTGCATTGTGGAAGCTTGTGCAGCCTGGTCACCTGGCATGTCCCTCTTTGGGGGGGCCTGAGATTCAAGGAAAAAGTGAGAGTCTTGATTTTTAAGGATTTATGTGTGCTGCCCTCCAGTCATGCCTGCTTTTCACATATTTGGTATTAGGCCCTGGAAACTGCAAATACCATTTTTTTCCCTATGCATTAAAGAAATCTACCCCAAAGCCATTAATCAAATCAAGAAACAGAAGCTAAGTTTGAAAGACCACCCACTAAACAAAAGCAGTCTCCAAAATACACCTTTGTGGCATTTAGCTGGGTGTTTTGAAACTCTTTGTAATAGAAATTTATATCTATAAAAGAAATCTCCATTTGTAAGGGTGTTTGCCTCTGTGCACCTGGAGGAGAGGGAAAGATGTGTCACTAGAATCTTATTATTGGTTTAAATTTGCAGGGCTAGTCTTCCCTTTGTTTAAGGTGCTTTTTCCGGCAATCTTGTCTTAACTGGGCTTTTACTTCACCTTCCTTCCTTGGTTTGAATTCAGCTCTATGCTTTTGAGATGTAAACTTTTTTCTACTTGTTTCACCTAAGAATCATCCTATTAGAAGTGCAAATTTAGGGTTTCCTAGCTAACAATTGCTTAGGACAATGAAATGGGTAATTGGAAAACTAAGAGTATAAAAGGGGGAAATAAAAAACTGTTTGAAACATGAAAATAAAAATGTTGTATGAAAGCTATAAATCTGCTTCTGTCTGTGTGTCTGTATGTCTGTATGCTTATATGCATCATATGTGTATGTGATAGTTCATTACCAAAATATATGAAAGAGCTCCAATTAATGGCTTAAAGAAAAAGTAAGCACTTAAATAAAATGTTTTTGTCAGAAAAATAGAAACTAACTCAAAAGCCTTTTAGCACATGTGACTTTAGTAATCTTTGGTAAAGAAAACTAGTTTAAAATTGTTGGCAAAATAAATTAGAATGTCTTCAGACTGTCAGTATTAAATATAATTCAGACATTACATACTGATCAGAAAGGTTTAAGATGTTTCCGTGAGATGTTTTAGGGTCATAAAACTGTTGCTTCTGTAGTGTTTTTGATACTTGCTTGATTTTTCTGTGAGCTGAAGCTGTAAGGACTGGCTGCCGGGCTCTCCTTAGCCTTGTGCATATCTCATTCTGAGCTTGTCTTTGGTTTTGAGCCCCTATGTTCTGGGGTTTGGACAGGTGACCAAGGTGAGGAAAGAAAGAGAATGGAACCATTGTAAGAAGCTGTAAAACGTTAATGAAAATCTTGTGTGGTCAAAGCTGGTTGAGATTGGATGGATTGCTTTATAAGGTTTGTTTAAAATTAGCTTATGAAACAAAAAAATCAGCTTTAGCAATAATAATACACTGATACAAAGATAAAATTTGTTTTTATCTTTTGAAAAAAATTGCCACATAGTTCTAATAAGAATGAAAGGACTTCTCCTGGGAAATCATTGGTATTTTGGCCCTATTTTTCACAGTAAGTAAAACCTTTAAAAGGATTGACAAAGATGATATTGTGTCGTATATGCCAGCTGTCTCCAACCTTTTTGGCACCAGGGACTGATTTCATCGAAAACAATTTTTTCATGGACTGGGCGTGTCGGGAGAGGCAGAGCTCAGGCAGTGATGCGAGTGATGGGGAGCAGCTGAGCAATGGGGAGCAACTGTAAATAGAAATGAAGCTTCGCTCTTGCTGGCCCACTGCTCACTTCCTGCTGTGTTGCCCAGTTCCTAATGGGCCACGTGGACTGTGGCCCAGGGTTGGGGACTGCAGATATATGGAATATAATAGATGTTAACTCATGAATGGTTCTCTTACCTGCTGTAAATGAAATGTATTGTGTTTCTTTTAGCTGTAAAAACACTATGTCACTAAAGCATGCAATTTAATCAGTAATTGTTTTTTCAGTTCCTCAAAGTTATAGAAGTTTCTCACACCTTGAATGCTTTATTTCCTGCCCAACCAGAGGAGAAAAATCCTTATAGAATTCTGCAATATTACAAATGCAAATGTTCTTTACAAAAACTAAAACCATCAGATCCTCTTTAACACATTGGCTTTTTAAAAGCACCTTAATTACCATTTAATGGTATTCTGTAAAGTGGTACTCTAGGCATAATTTAAATTCTTTTTATGACTAAATTTCTTAAAACTTAACAAAAAGAAATAATAAAAGATTTATGTTTACATGTGGAATAAACTGCCAAAAAAAAAAAAGGGAGAGATATATTTTGTTTGCCTCATGCTATCTTTATTAGTTCTTTTGATTTTGGGGAAACTGAGTCTCCTCTCTATCACAGTAAAGTTTTTACCTTTCAAAATCTATGAGTTATTACTTTGGCTAAACAAATAACTATTAATATACATTGATCTGTAATCCTATTTTGAGCAAGTATTTTAAAACTTGGATGTTTGACAAACTTTCCAAAATCAAATTTCAAATTCTAACTTCAGTCTTTTTTGCCTCTAACTAACTTTTTGGATACTAGGGTCCCTCGAATTCCGAGAGAGACATATTAGGCTTATTGGTATGTTAAAATCATATGGGAAACATTATCAACTAAGAAATGGTATTTAAATTTATTTGAATTATATTTGTATAAATATATTATTAATATGTGTTCTAAAATTGTATGAGATACCTAAACTTCTGAGATATCTTGGTATGTCATTAGTAATAATTATGATTATTATGTCAAATTGTCATGTGCCACAGAAATAACAAATAGTTCTGTCAATTGTGTCTTTAACCATAGCTATTCTAAGTCTTTTATCATTCACAATTAGTATTTTACTTTAATTCTTCTCAAAACATGATTTATAATTGGCTACAGTCTAAAATTTGCCTTTTCTTAAAGGAAATTCATGGAAAGGAGCCTAACAAGTACTCTTAAATATAGATTTCTGATAACTTTGGAGATCATATCATTGGACTTTGTAAAAATCTTCCAGGACTCGAATTAAAAAGCTGATATTGATGTTTTCATGAGGATTGCTAACCCAACACCAAGAAGAAAAAGGGTAATAATAATTACATGGGACTTAACTAATAGAGTACTAAAATGATTTTTTTTTGTTTGAAACATTGGGGATTCTTTTTATATTTTGTTTTCCAGAATCAAGAAAACTTTTTTTTTCTTTTTGAGCTATTTACAGCTTATATAAAATGGGTAAAGTATTCTTTTGTGAGCAAAATTGAAACATTTGCCTTTCTGTCTACCTGATTGCTCCAAAAATTTATAAACTCTTCATAAGTATTCTTTATGGTAATAAAGTTATTAAATATTTGAATAAGTTCAATAAAAATCTGTTTTTCTCTGTAACAGGACACAATTAGAGACACTGGTTATTTTACAAAGGCTTTGATTGGAATGACATATTTTCAGATATGACCAGACTGCTTTGAAAAATTAAGATTGATTTTAAAGAGCTGATAAAAAGCCCGTTGAAAAGACTGGCCTGGTATTTTGCCTACACGGTTCCCTTACAAGATTCCTGACCTTTAAGTACATAAAGAATATCACTTTCTGACAGGGTCAGAAACTTCAAGATATTTTGGGACCTTGACAAGAGAGGAATTCACCCAATTCATACAGGTATTACAGGCACAGTCTAATGGTGAGTACTTGGGTTGACTTCCTAGCCTCAAGAAGCTTATAAAAGTCTAATCTGAAATTCTGTATGAAAAAGTTCCAACAAAGCCCACTTAAAAAGAAGCCTACATGGCCAATCACCACTCTTGTTGCGTCTTACGCAAATAATAAGGACAAGTGTAATGTAATACTAAAACCTGTTTTACAAGTAAATTGGTGCTACTAAGATTTATCTTTGGTAACAATGGGGAACTGGAGAGAGAAAAATTGTTTCAGAGGAAAGCTACAGCACACCTGTTATTGGTGTCTATCCCTGACAATTGCTTTTGAGTTTTTAGTATCTGCCTATAATTTGGACTAAATTCTGAATTATTTTCTGGCTACAATATCTCTGTATAGAAGAGCCTGGATGATATTTTTAGTTGGCTCCCTAATACAATAGGGTGGGTTTTTATAAATTCTGATATACAAATTCTCTTTTTGCTTATAATTCTCATGTGTTACTTCTGAGAACACTAAAATCATGGAATTTCAAAGACTAGAGATGATTCAGCAGGTGACAGCAGCTATATAAATCAGCGACTTGACAAAGGTCTCATTTTTGCCACTCCGTGATGCCATCCCAAACCAGCTTTTGGGTGCTCTTAAAAAAATCCTCACTGAGATGCCTCCTCCTTCCCCCAGAGATGTGAGACAGGGCTATCCCGGTATGAGCCTTCCCCAGTGAGGGACACTTTGACACTCAGATTTTGATCATCAATGCTTTCAAGAAGAAAGATTTTGATCAAAAGGGGAGAAATGAGAAAGGAGAACCTTTTATCTGAGGAATGTGAGCCTCTTTAAATTATCAAGCCCAGAAAGGCATTTAAAATGTAGCAGCAGTCACATCTCACTACCCTTGAGTGAAATAATTACCTCTTGAAGTCACTCGTTATGCGAGTTATAGACTTACTGATGTCAAGTGGCCATGAAATGCTGTACACCCTGTAGTTCAAAACTGTATAGCCAATCACTAGCCAATATTATTTCTGAAAACCAATGAGAATTCCTTATGAACAACTTTTGTAATGATCTCCTCTCATGATTCGTCCTTTTTTCTTTAAAAACTTAAGCATCTCTTTTGTTCTCCAGGGCACTCCCTAAGGCAACTTGGAAGTGTGCCCCAGGCTGCAGTCCTCAGTCTTCGTGCTTGAATAAACTCTCCTTAAACTAGATTCTTACTTTTTTATTATTTTAGGTTGACAGAATCATCCAACCAGCAGCAGGGAGAGGGAGCCAACAGGACTGTGCCTCCTCCAGCTCTTCCTGGGGAAGAGGACCACCTGTGCGAAGCCTGCACAGAGTGCAAAGGGCAGAATTCCTCAGATGAGATGGCAGAAAGGAACTGGGAAGATGCTGTCCTGAAACCAATACCTCTGTTATAAAACTTTCTTTCAGTATCTTGGAGTCAGTAACAAGATAAAATTTTAGATTCAAGCATACCTAGATGTCTTCTAAATTCTAGAGATACAACCCTGAGAACATGCACAGAGTCAGCCGTCGGAGAAAGACTGTAAACCATGGACTGCTGTCGCTCTTGGGAAAAATGCATCAGGATAAATCAGAAGATAATAATGATGAGTGATGTTTAGCAAGGACTTGCTCTGTGCTTTGCATTGCACTCGTCGCTGCACAGAATTGTCATTTCCCTTCTCACTGTAACCCTATAAATTGGGTTATAAATTTATAACCCTATAAGTATAAATTATAGAGAACGTTGGCTGAGAACTCACCCTGTCTCAGGCATTGTGCCAATATTCCATTAAATCTTTATAACAATTCGCTGGCAGAGGTATGATTGCTATGATCCTTATTTTATAGATGGGGAAATTGAGAAATAGAAAAGTTCATAATTTACTCAAACTCTCACAGCTGATAAATGGCCAAGCCTGGATTCAAAGTGTCTAATTCCAAAGCCTACACATAGAATCATCACACACAATACTAGCTTATAGCAATAGATGACAAAAGTGGGGCTTAGAAAATTCAAGTAGCGAGACCAAGAGCATGCAGCCACCAGAGTGGAACCAGTACTCAAATCCAGCCTTCCCTGAACTCAAGTGCATCCTATATTGCTATGTCTTACCACCTCCATAAGAGATAATCCAATAGAATAAGAAAAGTGAGCCATACTTTGCCCTGGGATTAATACTAGTAATAATGAATACACTGGTCAATAGGATAATCGAGAGTACAGAGATTACCTAGTAAGAATCCCCAAACCATGGCAGCGAGGATGGTAAAATAGGTGACCTGCATTTTCCTAGTTGCCTCTAATGCTAGCACCTGCAGCGCAGAGGTACAGAAAGTAGACTCTGCAGCCAATCACTTGCCTGTAAATGCCAGTTCTGCTACTTACCAGGTATGGGAACTTGGGCAAATCGCTTCACTCTTCTGGGCTTCAGTTTCCTCATCTGCAAAATGCTCATAATAATAGGGTTGTTTGAAGATTTAATGATTTAGTCGTTGTAAGTGAAGAGCTTATAATAGATAGTTCCTGGCACACAGCAAGTGCTAGTGTTGATTGTGATTATTGCATTTTTATTACTTAAGGACCTCCTGAGGTATGCTCTGCTCCCAACTCTGAAACTAATCCTCGCCATTACTCCCCTGCTCAGCATTTCCAGGCTTGCTTTTATTCTGTTCTGCTCTTGGCATCCAAGCCTCAGGAGCTGGTGTCCTTATTTTCTACCCCAGACCCACTGGCTTGGATTTCCTACCTCATATTGAAGACCGTGCCCCCTCACGCCTCAGATTCCCAATGAGTAGATTCCTAGTAACTGCTCTTGCAGCTCCTTGTTACAAACCACTTGCCCACTTTGACCCTGTGTTGTCTCCCCCATGTAGTTCAGCTCCACGGATCCTGAGTGTAGACGTGAACTGTAGTGATCTTTACTCACTACCCACTTACTCTGGGACCAATCTCTGGATCTGAAGTTTACATTTTAAGTTCTTATCTCCATCAACCTATCGCTCACTCGTAGTAGAACTGTGAGTGGTATGGAACTAAAGCTGGTATGGCCCTTTACGGTTTACAAAGCAACTTCACAAATGTTTTCTAATTCAACCTCCTCAACAATCTTTTGGGGTAGGCACTTTCATTGCTCCTAAGTATATAAGGAGATTCAGGCAAGATAAATAATTTGACCAAAGTTGCAAAGAATTAGTAGCAGAGATAAAACTAGAAATCAGCTTTTCTGGAATAGTATCTAGAGACACTATTCTTTTCAGAACTCCACACTGCATAAGATGCATAACGTCTGCACAGACTCTTGTTTTGTTTTTTTTTTTTAATTTCAGAATATTACGAGGGTACAAGCATTTTGGTTACATGAATTACTTTGTACAGTTTGAGTCAAAGTTGTAAGTATGTCCATCATGCACAGATTCTTAATACTGGCCTTCTACCACCCGAAGCCCAGTTACAGAAATTCCTAAGCCTCCATGTCCAGTCCTGACCTCCCCCTTCAACTTTGGCACCTGCATGAGCAGCTGTTGTACAGGATCACCTGAGCAGCCACGTGAAGCTCAGCAGGCTCAGCTCTGACCTCAGCATCCTTTCCAGCTCACCAGCTCTCTACGTGTGGCTCCCATCAATGGTCTCAAATTTTTCCTAGACTCAATGCTAAGGAGTAACACTGGACTTCCCCCACACCCTTTCCATCTCACAGTCAGTTATCCACTGAAGCTGAAGATTCTTTATGTTCTCTCTTGTATGTGCCCTTTGTTTTCCATTCACATGTGCTCTGCTCCAATTCAGGCCCTCATCACTTCACACTTGAACTATTACCATGTCCTGAGAAACATCAATCTTCCTTGGATATTAATAGATTCTTCATTGAAAAAAAAGGGGGGAGAAATGCTACCTGCTGTCACCTCTTCTCCAATTACATGTACATTAGCTGAGAACCTGAATATGTGATCAAGACACCTGAAATTTTCCTGAGCTAGTATTTTCAAAATGTATTGGAGCACAGAACACTTTCTTCACTGAAATATCTGTTTGGCAGTAAGGTTCCACAAAACAATTTAGATATTTGCCACCTCAACTCCACGTCTGTTTCTGAATTTACCCTCCATTACTACCCTGTGCAAATCCCTCTTGCCTTTAAATTGACTTCTGAGAAAGTTGCACCAAGTCCTCCCTGCGAGTTTGACACCATCATTCTCTAAGCTCCCGAGGGCCAAACAGTGCTCCAGATTGAGCTCACTGCAATGTGGACCCAGATTTTCTGGCTCTCTCTATCCTTCTTTTCCCTGCTCTCAATCAGTTCTTCTGTCCACCAACCTATCTACCTCCATGTCAGCTCACCTGACTGCCCACCTGCACACCTGCTGCTTCTCCTTACTCCAGCCCCATCAGTTTTTGGAAACACCAACTCTGCCCAAAACTTCATATTTTACCTAAAACTACTGCAACTATCTCAGCTATCCATGCATTTTTGTAAACCCTTTGACAAATATTTCCCCTAAAACTTATGTTATCAATTGATGCCAGGAATATGGATCTTCTGCTTTTTTTTCTCTGCCTTCTGGTATCCTTTGTATTCTCTCTGACAATGTGAATTCTGACCCCACTGCTGCCTGGATGCGGATTGTGGTGCAGAGTCTGCTTCCAAGATCCCTCAGCTGATGTTCTCACATGATGAGCACCATTTGCCCTAAAGAGGAAAAAGAAGCAGGGGAGAATGTGTGTAAGAGAATCAAGCACTTGTCCTATCATCAAAGCCAAAGAAGGGAGAGTTTCAAAGATACAGTGGTCAAAAGGGCAAAATGCACTAGAAAAATCTAGAGAGACTACGTAGTTGGAAGACGGTTTTGCTTACTGTATTTTGGTAACTAGGAAATCATTACTAACAATGATCAGCTTAGAAATGATAGAGGTGGTTTCCAAATGCATAAAATTGAAGCAAGAAGAAGGCATAGGAAAGACTGATAACCTACCCAAGAATGTACCTTACAATGATGGGAAGGAGAAAAATACAGTAGAATCTTACACAGAAAAGGGCTCAAACATGGGGTGTTTCAAGACAAGTTAGAAAGACCTGCGCATATTGGAAAGCTGAGGAAGGAGCCAATGGAAGAGAGAGACTAAAGAATCAAGGGGGTCAAAAATCAAGAAAACAGAGTCTTGGAAGTGACAGAAAGGAATGAGGATGAAAATACAGATGGAGGTGCCTTGGAGGGGGCAAGCGCATCTCTTTTTTGTGAGGTTAAAAGGTAAGTGGAGGGCTCACATTTTAAAGAGATCAGTTCTGAAAAAAGCTAAAGATTTTCCTTGAATGGCTTCAATGTTCTCAGTACAAATGTATCTAAGTGAATGAGATAACATGTGTACGATACTTGGCACAAAGTAACTGTTCATTATGTGATGGTCCAAGGAGACTTAGCAGCCTAGTAGTGGCGGTGGTAAGAACATCAGAGCACATTTATTGTTTACTATGTTCCAGAATCTTCTCCAAACTATTGTAGTGGTAATGGTAGAGGTAGAAGCAGCCAAAGTAGCAAAATAAGTAAGGAATATCTGTTTAAGAATAAAGTGAGCAGAAGTAAGCTTGAGAAAAACAGAAGGGTGGTTGGCAGGATGCCGTGCAGATGCCATCAGCAAATGGGCAGACTATTATCGTGCACCTATGGGGACCCACTGGAAGTTTGGCCAACTGGAAAAGGTTAGTACGTGTCTGGTCAGAAACAAAGCTAGTAGAGTGGCTGAAATTGTAAAAAGTCGGCAGTCATACTACATAAACAAGTACACAACTAGTTAAAAGATTCAGTAGAATAGTATCTCAGAGGAAGGTTAGTGATAGCCACGGGACTTAGGCGTCTGCTGGCTAGTAGCTAGGCAAGAGTGTGGAAATAGTCAGGGATGGGAAGTGTCATTAGTATGGTAAGACATAAGTGGTGAAGTCACTGAAAATGGATGAATGGACAGGAAAATTGGGAGCACAGTTCCGCATATGACTTCATTTGAGGAACTGATTATGTGACTGAAAGGAGATTAAAAATAGTGTCCTCATCTTCATATGGCTCAGCCTTTATTACCAGAAATCATCGAAGATGTTAAAAGTAATATTAGAAGTTCATAGACAATGGTGACAAGATTTTCTGATATGAAGTAGTGATACTGCAGACTTCAAATGAAAATAACAGATAATAAGAGAAGGGTCAATCATTAGAACGATATTAGTTAGTGATAAGTGACTATATTCTTCCTTTAATCCACCAATGTAATAGTGAATTAATAGATTTTCCAACCTTGAACTATCCCTGTATTTCTTGGAAGATTGTAAAAACGTGTTTTTTAAAAATGTTGAATTTTCTTGGATAATATTTTTAAATGTTTTTATCTATAAAATTAATTTATACATTTTTATAATATACTTATGAGAAGGACAGAGAGATTATCTAGATTATCTTTTTAATAGCAATTCAATGTCATTAATGATTATTATTCTATCTAAGATTTCTACTTCTTTTTGGGCCAATAGGCTTTTTTTCAGATATATACCTATTACATCCATGAATAATTTTTAATATTCTTTTATTATTTTTAATCTCTACTATACCTATTTTAATTTCTACCTTTTCATTTTTTATTCATTTATATCTTTTCACATTTTTACATGTTAAAAATCTCAGAAATTTATCCATACTCTTAGAATTTTCAAAAAACCAACTTAAGGTTTTGGTAATAATCTCTTTTTTGTTTCTTTTCCATGCCGTTGAATTATAATTTATTTTTGATAATTTAGGTTTACTCTATTGCTTTTTTCCTATCATCTATATTTCTATAAATTTATTAAAAAATTATGCAAAGCCCCAAATGACATTAACCTTTGCTCCTTAAATTCATAAATAGTCATCAAACTCATAACTTTACCAACCTCTTCTCTGCTGGAGTAAGAGAAAAGCTTCTTTTCTCCCTAGAAGCAGGCAACCCACCAGCCAATCTGCAATCTAGTGACAAATGGCTGAGGAATGTGGAGATGATGTAAGCATTTTCATCCTCTGTTCAAACACAGATCCCACATGACTTGAAGCCTGAGAAAACGCACAGCAACCATCCAAGAGCCGACAGAGGCACCAACAATCTGAGATATCCCTAGGCCCAACTAGTGAATCCCATTTGTTGATACAACTCTTTAAACAAAGCCAGGCCTCAGCCAAAGAAAACATTATGTAGAAAACCCCAAACTCCTGTCACTGGTAAACTTTGCTTTAGTTCAGGGTTTATCTACTCTGAAAAGTATGTCCAAAGATCCTCTTGGCACTGTTTCCAAAATTCTGAACAGTGACTACACTGCTATTTGCGAATGATGTCATAGCATCCGCCACTTCTCATCACTAAGGAGGTCTGTCCAGATGGAGTCCTTTCCCAGCTGGTTCTCACTTTATGGGGAAACTACGTGCAGAGAAAGAATGGGAAGGAGAGAGCACTGCGTTCTGAAAGCTCAGTGGCAGGGAGAGGTGGGATGGAGCTCTGGATTGGCAAACATGTCAATCACGGCTCCACAATACAATAATATTTGTAAGTGATATTTATGTAGCACTTTAGAATTTATAAAATATTTCTCATAAGTAAGATCTCATTTAAAATCTCAAAACAATCTGCTAATTAGACACAGGCTGTGTTCTTATTCTTATTCTTGTATTTTAGTCATGTGAACTAAGGCTCAGATAAGGTAAATTATTTTCTAAAGTATACATAGCCCTCCTCCAAAAAAAAAAACCTGGCAAATGTTGGATAAGAACCTAGAATTTTAGAACTTATAATTTTGTTTCCAACTCTTTCCTTCTCCAAAGTGTTTAGGGAGATGGGAGAAGTAGGTCCCCTGCACCTCGTGTGATTAACACTCAAAGTTCCCTGTCATTCAGCATAAGAATCGGGTAGGACTGACATGATTGTTTATCATCACTAGGGGAAGTCGCTCACCTACATCAGAGAATTGTTCATAACGTAAATATCCCACAATGATGTATATATGCAAGTTGGGAGACAGACAGAACGCAAGCGTAGGGTTGGCTCAGCCGTCAATTGGAGAGCGCAGACCTTCTCACAGTCTCCCTGTCTGGTTTCTTCTCATCTTTCTGAACTGCTCACACTGGAGTACACCAGGGATAACATTTCAGACCCCTCTTTTTTTTCACTCTAACTACACACATTCCCCAGTGATCTCTCCCAGTTTCATTTAAACACCACCTGTAATTGCTGAGTTAAATTTGTACTTCTAACTTGGATCTCTCCCATGAACTGAAGACCACATGCCCAACTGCCCATTAGACAGATCTGCTTGGACGTTTAATAGACATCTCAAATTTAATATGTCCCGCACTGAACTTCCGATCTTGCTTCCTCCTGAAGCTTGCTCCACCTGAGGCTGTCATCATCTCAGGTAATGATACCTCTATCCTTCTGTTGCTGGGGGGGAAAAGCCTTTCTGACTCCTTTCTTTCTTTATACCCCATATCTAATCCATCAGGAAATACTGCTGGCTCTATATTTAAAATATATCTAGAATCTAACCATATCTCACCCCTTCTACTGCAAACCTGATCCAAGTCACATTTTCCCTCGCCTGGATGATTGGGAGGCTGACTCCCCTGCTTCTACCTGGTTCCCTGCAGTCAGTGCCCCGCACAGCGGCCAGAGTGAGCCTTTCATATCATCCCTTTCCTGGAAACCTGCAGGGGATTTCTGTGGTGCACAGAATAAAAGCCATGTTCTCACAATGCCCTGCAAGGCACCTCCTACTGGCTGCCCACTACTCTCTGACCTCACCTGCCATAATTCTGTCCTTACTCACTCCGCCCCAGCCGCACTGGCCTCCTCGCGGGGCCATGAACATGCGAGACCTGCCCCCTACTCCAGGATTCCACTGGCTAATTCTTCTGCCTGGAATGTTCTCACAGACAGCCACATGGTTCACTTCTTTACCTCCTTCAACTTTTGCACCAAATATCACTTTCCCACTAAAGCCTTCCTCAAATATCCTATTTAAAATTACATGCTACTCCCTCACATTCTCTATCCTTTGTTTTTCCCCATTGGACTTATTACTTTCAAACATGCTATATAATTTACTTAATTTCACTGTGGTCTACTCTTCTCCCTAGAAGGTAAGCTCCGTGAGGATAGAAAATTTTTGTCTGTTTTGCTCACTGATCTACACCCCAGTACCTAAATCAAAGCCTGACACATAGTAGGTACTAAACATTTGTTAGATCAGTGAATTAATGAGTGAATAAATTGATTAAAACAGATGACCTCTATAGTCCTGTGTCTCTGGTGCACATATACACATGCAGGATAATAATCAAAAAATCAAGGGTGAGTCCTCAGCTCCTAAACTTAAGGCAACCTGCCTGAAATTGTCTAGTTCCTACTCCAGAGTCAGGAGTATCCTGTGGTGTAGGCTTCCTAGAGCAGTTTCCTGGGGTCCCTGCACATGTGTGAGAGTTAGGGAATTCATTCACGCACCTCAACGGCCATCTCCTTGCTCCAGCCATTGGACAAATGAAGACATCTTAGATCTGTCAGCACCTGCCACTTCCCCACAGGATCTGGAGTGGCTGCCTGGTCTAGCATGCAGAGATGGGAACTGCTCTGACAAGGGAAGCAAGGAACACTCTAGGGAGAGTGTGGCACCAATGGGATAGACAGCTTGTGGGCAGGTGGGCAGCTTGAGACAGGAACAGCTGTTTCCCTCTGGACGGCCGGCCGCGGAGGAGTTGCCTGTGTGCCAAGCCCCTCCCAGGTCTCCAACTTCGAGGAGGGACTGTGTGGCAAGTAATTAATCACAGGATGCTTGTATTCTTGCCCTCCCTTTGGAAGGGACTGGTATACTCCTCTCCTCCCCGTCTGCCCATCCCTCCAGGGAAATAAAGCAAGCTAAAGTTTAGTTCCGACCAGACACGGCTAATCAGAAGCTGAATCCCGCTGTGGGCTCACCCTTCTCACAGCCTCTCCATTCAAGCTCCCCCTCTCCTCCACGCCTGCCCCTGCATCTCCAGCCTCCTGCCCTCCGTTTTCCTGGGATCTGTCCCACCTCCAGTCATCCGAGGCTCCTCCACACCCATCTCCGAGTCACTCCTCTCTCTGCACCCAGGTAAGGAGAGGCCTGGCGCTGGGGGGGCGAGGGCGGTGGGCAGAGAAGGAGGAAGCACCGAGAGTAGAACACGGACATAAGGAATCAAAACACACCCCACTCGCCTTGCAACTCCTTGTGAGACAAGCGTTTGTTCCCACCACAACCCTCCTTCCCTAGTTCTAGTGACCCGTGTCAGTAAATCAGGGAGCACAGGTGCTCAACGTGCTCCAGCCTGTGGCACCTTCAGTCATGGGTCATCGAGGTGGGTAAGGCAGCTAAGGATGCCAAGACTTGGAGGTCCTGCTTCTCTTTGCATTAGATGATTTTTCCCAAGTGTATCCCTTTTGCCTCAGCTTTCCCATCTAAAAATGGGAGGGTTTTGTCTTCTTCTCAAGTGAACAGAAGCTTTCATGGTGAGAAGCAGCCAATGATATGCTGTTTCTATAGAATAATATGGAAGAATAGAATGGAGAAAAATATTATTTCTTTAACTCCTAGAGGCAGAATAGAGAGTTTTCAAGAACGGTTATCCATGATGGTTATTCAACTCCATGGAGACAAAAAACTCTAACATTAACAATGCCACGAAAAGAAAACCTCCATTTATTCCTCCGGCTTTGGGCAAAGAATGAAACTCCCCAGGCCCCCGACCACATAACCGCAGGGCCCCCCACTGAAGAGGATGTGGGCTCCCATCAAAGCCCAGCCTTGGGCTAGCTGAATCCTGTGCATTCTGTTTTTATTTAATCTCTTCCTCAGCACCCACAGGGTTGTAGCCTGGAAATACAACACGGAGGTAGGCAATTGGGTGGTGGGGGAAAAGTGGCATTGAAAAGAGCTCCTCAAGCTGGAATCATTCTCATGACGCTGAGGGTGATGGATTTTCTGAGCAGCCTGTGGCTTTCTGAGATGGCATCCCCAAGTTATCAGCCACACACTCTCCTGGAAAACGGCTCACCCAGGAGATCAACATTTTTTTCACCCGTGTTTTAATACTATTATTATTATTATTATTATTATTATTGTGATGAATCATGAAAATACCCTGGCAATACTGAGGTAGCCTTGATTTTCCCAGCCAAGCAGCTGTCTTGCCCAGTACTTCATGCCAGATCCCAGTCTGTGGCCAGCAAGGAACAGAAAAACATCATTTAGAAGGAAGGTCTTCTGGGTTTTCAAGGAAGCCCTCTTGCTGTTTTGAAATTAAAAGTATTTTCAACCCTACTAAAATCAACTTCATGGAAAATGATAGTTGATTTTAAAAATGAGTTTTGGAAACAAACAAGCTTCATTTATAGAGAAAGATGCTAACATTTTTCAAGTAGATAAAGCAACTAATCTTCAGGCCTAGAATACTTTTCAAAATGTAAGTTGCAATGATCATGCATTTCTGTGTGACGAAGTTGACCTTCACAGCACCAGAACTGGGACAGTCTCTTTGCCAGACAGTTTTGATGTTGAACATTAAAGTGCTCATTTTTGAAACTTATCCCCCTTCCTTTGGCAGAAGCCTGCGTCAGAGATATTGGTTAGAACGGGTGCTGCTTTGCTCAAGTAGGGAATTTTTTTAAAAAGCATCAAAGGCAGACGGCCAGCTCTAAGACCAGCAGGACTCCTAGATTCAAAGCCCCTGTCCAGATGAAAATAAAAGAGAGCAGGAAGCCTGAAATGATACTTTCCTCAAAGCCCTAATCCCAAAATCGATTTGTGGAGAAAAGAGAGCTCATCATGACAACTATTCAGGGAGGTCTAAAGACGAGCACACCTGTTGTCGGGACAAGTGATTCGGAATTATCACGAAACTAGAGGGGGAAATGTTGGTCAAAATGCAAAGCCCAAGATAGCACATTGACCCAGAGCTAGTGGACTAAAAGATTGCCCAGGTAACCATCACTTTAAAAGGGCTCCAGAGCAGACACCATGATTATCCAGGGCATCTCATTGCACAACACGCAGGCTTGCTGAATTTTTTGGAAAACACCCTGAAGGGGGAAAGCAAGAATGTTTGTCCAAGGAAGACATTTCCTATTAAGTTTACTTAAATACTTTTGGGAGAGAAAGATGCCAACAAAAAACTAGCAGTTGATTTCTTCTGTTTAGACTTCCAAAAGACTTTGACAAGATCTCATACCAAATTTAATCATCACAGATTGAGTAGGTGGCTTTATCACATAAAAGGAACCTGCTCACAAGACAGAAACACCATGCAGGCAAACAGCATATGTCCAGGGATTGAGACTGAGATCACAAAGGGTTATGAGGGAGTACACAGTGAAACTGACGAATCCAAAGATGATATTCAGCTTGAGTGAAAAATTACCAAATTGATGAGGGAAAAAAACACTAAAAAGTGTCGTAAGTTTGCATGACGGCAAAAAAATAATAAGTTTTAATTCAAGTTTTCATTCAAGAAAACAAATTGAAATTTAAAATGCATAATGCAAACATAAATAAATTAATCATTTTCAAGTTATCTGTCATAAACCAAGGAAAAGGCCCATAGGACATAGGAAAAGGAGTCATTACAGTAATTACAGTTGTCGCTGCTATGCGGACGGAGCTCAAAGACTCACGTGACATCGTAGAAGTAACACAATGTGATTAGCAACCATTTTTTGTTAACTTCTTTGTGCCTGGCACTGTGTGCTGAGCTTTCTTTATAATATGCCTAATTCTCACAGCAACCCTATGAATTGGGCATCATCATCTACACTCATATGCAAAGCCACTAAGGATCAGGGAAACTGAGTATATCAACTGAAGTTCATTGAATCTAGAGATGTCTTCTTTCACAGCTTGTACAGTCTCAGAAAGTAGGAAACTTAAGAGGAAAAAAAGTGGAAAGATACTATAGATATAGAGATAGGTAGAAGATAAATAGATATAGATGTATAGATAGATAGACAGACTTACCTACATCTATATCTGCTCATCTCCCAATGAGGTTCCCACACCGAAAACACTCCCACTCTGCTTCCTGGACCGCAGGAAGATAGAAAAGGCGCTAGGACATCACCCAAAACGACACAATCAAGAGGCGAGGAGATTTCCATGATGGAAAGATGAATACTCAGAGGAAATATGACCTAAGCCTCTCAAGTAATAAAGGCTAACAGTACAGAGGCTTTCAGTGTTTCCGTACACCTACTGTGTGTCAGGTCTACCAGAAACTTGCACATGTTATTTCATGGAATCTTCATCAAGTCTTTCTTTCATTCCCCCCATTCACAGTCAGGAATCTGAGGCTTTGGATGAGTTAATTAACTTGACCCTTCCCCAAGTCAAGCACCCAGAAAACAACAAAGCAAAAAAAAAAAAGGGAATTATGGAGACTCTTATTACTTCACCAATGATTAAGGCTAAGGAAAAAAATCATCTTTTGAATGCATAGGGTGTTATTCCTAAAAAGAAGCACTGGATAAAAATAAGTTCCAGAATAACATATAAATTCATAGACCAAAGGCCCATGACAAGTTAAAATTAAGAAATCCAGGCATATTCATAATCTAAGTTTAATTTCTTACAGGACAATGATAAAATTTTGCTCTGACCTCTGCTTTGGTGCTTTTGTAAACTATAATACTAGATCAGTAGGTTCACGTCTACTTCGAAGGATGATTCTTGCAGAAATAGAACCATTCAGGCAGGAGTTGTGAGAACTAGGCTCTAGTTCAGTTCTGCTGCCAAAAGACAGTGTTGAGATCCCAGGCTGGGCCTCACTTGCAAGAACAAGGGCCCCAACCTATGGTGAACTGTATAATTATTTCATTATATATTATAATGCAACAATAATAAAGTGCACAATAAATATAATGCACTTGAATCATCCCGAAACCATCCGCTCCCTCACTCCCTGTTCATGGAAAAATTGTATTCCATGAAAATGGTCCTAGTGCCAAAAAGGTTGGGGACTGCTGTGCTAGAACATGAGGGTCTAGACCATTTGGCCTTTAAGCTGTATTTCAGTTCAATATTCTATGAACTCCTCAAGACCAGAAGGGGCCTGACCTGTCTGTTTCTCACAACTCCTGTTCCACACCACTCTTTAGAAGTGCTTCGATTGACTACTGAAATGATGGATTTAAAACATCATAATTACAAATCATTTTAATTATTCTGCACAGCAAAAATCAAAGCCCAGATCTGCATCTCCAACCCAGCAAGGCTTCCAGTCACATCCAGATGTCCTGGGCCAGCAGCCAGCCATTCCTCCCTGATGCTCCATGGAGACTTACACAATTAGAAAAGCAAATCTGCCAGGACAATAACAATAGCAGCGATGAATGTCAAAGCTAAGGAGAAATTATTTTTAGATTTGCTATCTTACATTATCTGGATTACTGTTCACGTCCAGATGTCCTCAAGAAAAATGGCAGGGAAGGAATTTGAGGACAGAAATGCTTAAACAACTGTGGATAACTTCTAGTCTGGGGAAGAAGGGAGAGATAGGAAGAGAGGTAGGATGTGCCCCCGTGGCAAGGATGTTTGGGGAGAGGGATAATAAGGAAGACTATATAGTGGACAGGACTTGGACTGCCGGGGGCTAGATTGCTTGGGTGCAAATCTGGCTTTACCACTAACAGGCTGTATGACATTTAATTTCTTTAGGCCTCAATTCCCTCAGCCATAAGATGGGTATAAAAAGAGTCCACTTACCTCATCGGGTTGTCACTCGGAATTAGGGAATTAGACGTGTAAAGTCCTTGTGAGCTTTTGCCTGGCATTCTCTTAAGTGCTAGGCATCATGGTCGATGTTATTAATTACCTGAAAGAGAACATCTGCCCTTCTGTGCTTGGAGGAGGGTGGCTCAGGCAGGCCCGGTGGTGTCTTCTTCTCTCTCTGCAGCTTCTCCTGCTAAAGTAGAGCTGGATTTGAATCACTGAAGCTTTGAGAATGTCTGTTCTCCCTCCTCCTCCCAGAGAAAAGGCACTTGAACATATATGCCTAGAATTTGTGACAATTCCTCCTAAAAACTCTAAGAGTGGAAACACTCCTTAGTCTTTTGTTCATTTAATTGATCCATCTGGCTTGCTTTACATGACCTTATTTTTTGATTTTTTAATTTTAGTTTTTTAATTGACAAATAATAATTGTACATATTCACAGGGTGCATAGCGATGTTTCAATACATACAATGTATAGTGCTCAGATCAGGGTAATTAGCACATCCATCATCTCAAACATTTATCATTTCTTTGCATTGGGAACGTTCAACACCCTTCTTCTACCTATTTGAAACTATATATTATCGTTAATTATAGTCATCCTACAGTGGTATGAAACACTAAAACTTATTCCTATCTAGCTGTAATTTTGTATCCTTTAACAAATCTCTCCCTGTCCCTCCCTTCCCCCTACCTTTCCCAGCCTCTAGTATTCTCTGTTCTGCTTTTGACTTCTATGAGATCGACATTTTTTCAGCTCCCATGAGTGTTTTTAAAATACGATGCACCTTGAGCTCCTGGTTATCGGTGCCCTCACCAGCCTTGCTCTTCATCTACGTTGCAGTGTAGCATAAACACGCAGGAAAAAGAAGCGGATGTTTCTGCCTCTCCTTCCTGCACCCGCGGCCCCCACCACGCAGGAGATGAGTAGGAAGAAGTAAAGAGGCCAAGCAGAGGCCGGGGCGGGGAGCGACGTCGTGGACACTCGCTGTGGCCAGCGCCTCAGCGGTTTGCCGGGCCTGAAACCCCTGAGAAAGCCAGGCCTCTCTCTCGTTCACACCTAAAGCGCCGGCCCCTGGCAAAGAAGAGGCACTGGACACAGGTTTGTTACGTTTCCTCTATCGACTGAAGAGTGGTCAGAAAATTGATGAGTGGAGGCTCTAAAACAGAAGGGAAATGATTCTGCCTCCCTCAGACCCACCCAGAACAGCACCCTACTCTTCCTCCGTGAGGCCGAAAACATCTATTTGGATGTGCTCTCCTCAGACTGGAGCGAAAGGGCAAGGGGTGGCACTGAGAAGCCAACACCCCAGAATTCTCCTCCCAGAAGGGAGCGTTAGACAGCAAAAGCCCAGCTCCCTGCGTTCCTTCCGGCTCTTTCACCCGACTTGCCAGCTGCCCTGTGACCCAGCTTTCCTGCTACTGCACTCTGTGGTGTCACAACTAGGGACAAATTCCATCTCCGACACTGCTTAGAAACAGTGATTATAAGAGCAAATAGTTGAGTTCACAATTAAAATTCGTAAAAGAGAGAGAAGGCAATAAAAAGAGATATCATTAATATCTCCTGGAAAAATCAAACCTCCCCCCAGTTTGCACGGCCTCCGATCTCAGGCCACCTCGTGCTGCCTCCGTTCCAGCTGACCTGCACACCGTCAGTGTTTTCCAAATGTTGCCTGCGAATGAGTCACCAGAGAATGCTTAGAAAGAAACTGCGTTCGGAGGGCAAATTTGGAATGTACTGCTAACTCTGAAAGCAAGTCAGAACAGATGCACATCACCTGTTCTCACGTTGACAGAGCATTAATAAAAATGTTAGGGACATGTCGTTCCTGAGGTGCCCGGTGAGGCCCTCCCACAAAGCACGCCCTGCTGCCTACGTGTCTGCCCCAGTGCCTAGCACAGACCTGGGTCTCTATTTAAAGCTGGATTTTCTTCACCCAGGTGACCTTTTCTCAGAAAGAACCTCATATGGGTTGTGAAAAGTTCTGGAGTCAGCCTCATGGATGCAGATTCTGTTCTTAACTTCCTGTAAGCAATTAAGTCTTTCAACAACCCCCACTTCCCCCACCCAGCTTTATTTTCCTCCTTAAAATTATGAAGTTGCCCGAGATGGTCTCTAAGGCCCTCACCTGCGTCACCTTTGTGTGATTCTATGACTTGTCACAGAAGGCAACTCAGAAGTGACAGAGAGGGGCAGGCAGGAAGCAGGGACTAAAGACATTCCCTGCCTTGGGGGACTCGGGCTGCAGCAGACATAATACTCATGGCCATATGGACCCACAAAATAATGGACTATGGAGGCACATGGAGGTCAGGGGTGACACATTGCAAAGAAAGGGAATAGAATCGCGGCTTCTTTGGGAAGAGCAGGTTTACAAAGCAACTCCAGGGATTCTAGTCCAGGAGGCAGCAAAACCCACCCCGTTTTTCTGAACAAGTCAGTAAGATACCCTCCTGGGGAGGGCGCTGGGAAGGGACCCACGAACCATTGTCACCTCTACAGCCATCTTTCCTGGCTCACCTCTAACTTCTGCTTGACCTTTTCTCCTCCGCAACGCCAGAGGGGCCAGGCCCACAAGCTCACCCTTCACTCACTTCTCTCCTTCAGGTGCCTGCCGTGGGCCTGTGCATGGACAGCCCCAGCAACGCCACCATGCCCTGTGGCTTTCTTCTTCAGGGCTTCTCCGAGTTCCCGCACCTGAGGCCCGCGCTCTTCCTGTTGCTGCTGGCGGTGCACCTGGCCACCCTGAGCGGAAACCTGCTCATCCTGGTGGCGGTGGCCTCGGTGCCCAGCCGGCCGCCCATGCTGCTCTTCCTGTGCCAGCTGTCAGCCATCGAGCTCTGCTACACGCTGGTGGTGGTGCCCCGCTCGCTGGCCGACCTGACTGTGCCCAGCCACGCCAGCGGCAGCCCCATCTCCTTCCTGGGCTGCGCTCTGCAGATGCAGATGTTCGTGGCGCTGGGCGGGGCTGAATGCTTCCTGCTGGCCGCCATGGCCTACGACCGCTACGTGGCCATCTGCCACCCGCTGCGCTACGCGGCCGTGGTGACGCCTGGGCTGTGCGCACGACTGGCTCTGGCCTGCTGCCTCGGGGGTCTGGCGGTGTCCGTGGGGCTCACGGTGGCCGTCTTCCACCTGCCTTTCTGCGGCTCCCGCCTGCTGGTGCATTTCTTCTGCGACATCACGGCGCTGCTGCACCTGGCTTGCACGCGCAGCTACGCCGACGAGCTGCCCCTGCTGGGCGCCTGCCTGGTGCTGCTGCTGCTGCCCTTGGTGCTCATTCTGACCTCCTACGGCGCCATCGCAGCTACCCTGCGCTGCCTGCGCTCCCCTGGGGGCCGGCGCAAGGCCGCCTCCACCTGCGCTTCGCACCTGGCAGTGTCCTTCCTGCACTATGGCTGTGCCACCTTCATGTACGTGAGGCCTAAAGCCAGCTACTCCCCACGGCTGGACCGCACGCTGGCACTGGTCTACACCAATGTCACACCCCTGCTGTACCCGCTCATCTACAGCCTGCGCAACCGCGAGGTCACCGCTGCCATCCGCAGGGTGCTGGGGCGCCGGCGGCCAGGCCAAGCCCTGGGTCGTCTGTGTGAGCCCTGACAGCAGGCCAGGACCAGGCCCAAGTGGCAGCTCCGCTCCCTAAAGTTTTCCCTATCATGAGGTGTCTGCATCGGGAAAGCCACCAGGGGGACTCAAGGGCTGATTCAGGAAAGAGAACTTGGAAGTGTGTCCACATAAGGAGAGCCTCATAGCAGTTTCCCCATCCTCTGCCCGTCGTGAGGAATGGTCTAGAAAGTGTGGGATAGAGCCCTAGACCTGGATTTAATGGTTCCATAAGTACCTACGGAGTTTTGCCACGTGCAGGAACGCGGGCAAGGTGCAGGGCTGGTGGTGATGAAGGAGGCAGGACTCATGGGCCCACAAGGCTGTAGACCCTTAGGTGACAAGGCCAGGTGTAAGTAGTGACCAGAGATGGATGGAAGGCTCACAATGGCTCAAGATGGGTTACCCATGCTAGACTTTTCCCTCTTGGAGGAGAAAGATATCTGAGGCAGGATGAGTAGGGCTTACCCAGGTAAACAGAAGGGTGAGGACTGCCCCAGGCAGAAATGGTTCCCAGGGGCTGGGGTGCACTGGGAAGGGCCTTGGAAACAGCCGAGGAATCTGAAATCACGGAGGGATGTGCAGACTTGCCCTCTCAGGTGATTACTCAGGCTGCAGGCTAGTGAACGAGCTGGAGATGTGGAGACCAACCTAGGAAACTGCCGCCGCACTCTAAGCGAGAGGTGATGGAATCTGGACCAGAGTGTGGCACAGGGGATTAAGCCACATGGAGAGTCCAGAGACAGCTGAGGGTAGACATGACAGGACTCTGACTGGACAGGGGGCGAGGAAGAAAGAAGAGTTAAGGATCACTTCTAACCTAGGTTCTTTGTGGGTGGTGGTGCCCTTGCTGAGAAGGAGAACACCGGAGCAAGTGGGGAGAGAGGAGGAGGAGGGGTTTTGCTTCGAACACGTCACGTTGAAAGGCTGCTAGGGCCAACCTGGGAAGATGCTGATTCAGGAGGCAAATGCAGGGATCCAGAGCTGGGGGAGAGGTTCAGCAGGAGGGATCGATGGCTCCTGAGACCATGGAGGTGGGCGACACCACCCAGGGAGAGTGTATAAGGGGACAAGAGAAGAAGCCCCAGCCAGAACTCTGGAGAAGGCCAGCGTGAAAGGGAGTGGAGGAAGGGAGCAGCTGAGGCGTGAGAGCTGCTCAGGACTCCACGGCCTCGGCCATTCCTTCCTTCCCGCTCCAGCCTTGGTTGTAGTCAGTGCAAAATGAGCTCCAGCCTAAGCGATCGGCCGGGTTTCTTCTTGTTCTCTGATCCCTTAAGGTGGAGCATGCAAAGATATGTATGGATCACTTAAAAAGGAACAAAAGGAAATAAGTATCAATAATTTAGTGCCAACTGAATGTCTAAGGAGTGATAAACGGGGAGTTGAAGTAATGATCATATGCAGGTGGCATTAATCAGGAAGGTTTACCGGGATGAGAGTAGGAGGTTGTCTGAACTGACTTTTGGAAAAAGTGACTGATTTGCTTTGATTCAAATCATCTGAAAGTCAACTAAAATGCCCACTAAGTGATCTGACTCTGAGGAAGGCCAGTGAATGCAGAAAGTCAGCTGATGGAGGGGCTGGGCCGCAAGCTTTTCTAGAGCCTCTCTCCCATGAGGAGCCACCTTCCTGGGACATTAAAGATGGTTTCTAGAGATAGCGAGCGTATAAACTTGCTCTCAGAATGGTTGATAGCAATCTCAGGGTAACTGGGATGGGAACCCTCAAAGGTAACTTCGGCAAGCTAAGCAGGGAACCTTGAATGGGGCACTTTGGCTTTCTCCTCCGGGTTTTGGGGATGGGAGCATGATACTGACACAGTTACACACTGGGAAGGTGAATTGGCGATAGCAGTTCAAAACAGAGGAAAGCGTGATGAGACTAGTAAGGGATCATGGCAATGGTCCTCAGATGAGGGGATGAGGTTACGGAAGGGAATACGTGGATGACGTGGGACGTGGTAAAGACATTAGCATGAACAGTGTGGGAAGGAAAGACTCACTAATATTTAGAATAAATAAACTTAGGTGTTCACCTTAAAACATGCACCAAAGTAAATGTCAGATACATTAAAGATTTAAATGTAAAATATAACCATAAAAAAACTTAGAGAAGAAGACAGGTTAAAAATAGAAACATAACTTGTCTCAAAATGAGGAGAAATGGACTAAGCACAAAAGCAAAAGGAGAGCCACAAAAAAAAAAAAAAGACTGATAGGTTTGATTGCAGAAAAATTTAATTCTTATGTTTTATTAAAATGTATGTGTGATATCTATGTGTTTATGTATATATATATAATTTAGAAGCAAGATGACAAAATTGAAATATGTAATTGCAACAAATATTACAGTAGAATGGCTAATGTAGCAGTTTTTACCAAAAAAAAAAATCTAAGAAAATAATGAATGTTGTAATTTTTAAAAATGGGCTGGAGGCAGGAAAAAATAATTCATGGGATGGCTTTATAAAATATTTTTAAGTTCAACTTCATTGGTAGTAAAAAATTCAGACAATAAAATATCACTTATCTCCTATCACACTTAGAAAGAATTTCTCAAATAATTCTCAGTTATGACATGAAGTGCATTCTCAGCGCTGTCATGGGATGGTCTTTTCAGAGCCCCATCCCTCTCTCTAAATCGTGATTCTTACTAATGTGCATCCTCTTTGAGCCACTAATTCCACTTCTTGGAAGCTGCCCTGAAGAAAGACCATGCAGATGATGATGCAAAAAGATGCAGAAAAATCACATAGAAAGATTTTTGTAAACAATAGTAATTGCAGTGTTTTTACATAAGTGAAAAATTCAAAGTAATCTATAGGTCCAATATTGGGATAATGATTAAACAAATATAATGGAACATTTAAAACCTTTGCAAACAAGAGGTTTTGATGATTTATTTTTGACTTGAGGAAATATTTTTTAACTTCCTTATTTATTTATTTATTTTTATTTAAATAGATTTAGGGGGTATGAACGGTTTTTTGTTACATGGATGAATTGTAAAGAAGTTTAGACTTTTAATATGCCCATTACCTGAATAGTATACATTGCACACAATTTTTCATCTTGTACCCCCCTCCCACACTTCCCTTTCTGAGTATCCAATGTCCATTAAGTCATGCTGAATGACCATGCATGCCCATGGCTTAGCTCTCACTTATAAATGACAATATGTGGTATTTGGTTTTTTTTGTTGCTGGGTAACTTCACTTAGATGGCCTCCGGTTCCATCCAAGTTGCTGCAAAAGACATTATTTCATTCCTGTTTATGGCTGAGTAGTATTCCATGGTATGTATACACCACATTTCCACATTTTCTTTATCCACTCAGTTGGTGGGCACTTAGGTTGGTTCCATATCTTCACAATTGTGAATTATGCTGCAATAAACATACAGGTGCAGGTGTCTTTTTTATAAAATGCCTTCTTTTCCTCTGGGTAGTTCCCCAGGAGTGGAATTGCTGGATTGAATGGTAGGTCTACTTTTAGTTCTTTGAGAAATCTCCATAGTGTTTTCCATAGAAGTTGTACTAATTTATATTCCCACCGACAGTGTATAACTGCTTCCTTTTTGCTGCATCTGTGCTAGCATCTGTTGTCTGTTGACATTTTAACAATGGCCATTCTGACAGGGGTAAGGTGACAATAGCCCATCATAGTTTTAATTTGCATATCCCTAATGATTAGTGATATTGTCCATTTTTTCATGTTTGTTGGCCATCTGTTTCTCTTCTTTTGAAGAATGTCTGTTCATGTCTTTTGCCCACTTTTTAATGGGGTTATTTTTTTCTTGCTGATTTGTTTGAGTTCCTTATAGATTCTAGATACTAATCCTTTGTCAGATGTATAGCTTATGAATACTTTCTCCCATTCCATAGGTTTTTTGTTTATTCTGTTGATTATATCTTTTGCTGTCCAGAAGCTTTTTATTTAAAGTTGTATTTATTTATTTTTGTTTTTGTTGTATTTGCCTTTGAGGTCTTAGTCATAAATTCTTTATGTTGAAGATAGTTTTTTCTAAATTTTCTTCTAATATTTTTATGGTTTCAGGTCTTACATTTAAATTTTTAATCCATCCTGAGTTAATTTTTGTATATGGTGAGAGATGGGGATCCAGTTTCATTCTTCTGCATGCGGCTGTCCAATTTTCCCAGCATCGTTTATTGAATAGAGTGTCCTTGTTGATGGAAGGATACATTTGCACAGCTTATGTAGCGGGCGAGTGGGCGGTATTGATTAAAATGAATGGCATATATCATAGTTTCAATAATTTTCCTTCCAGCGTTTGATCTTACAAATTTATTTGCCTTGTGGGAAAATATGAATGTTCAAAAATATTCATGTCAGCATTACTTGAATTAGCCAAAAAAACCTAGAAATTCCTTAAATATCCATCAATATGTGACTGAGTAACTACATGTTGGGTTATCCCTGTAATGGAACCCTACCCAGCTGCCAACAATGTGAAGCAGTTTTATCTGTGGCGGGTGGGAAATCCGGTCTCATACGAGTTGTTAAGTGAAAAAAGCAAGGTGCGTGATCGTATGCATTGAGGCGCCATCCTTGACTCTACTCTTTTCTTCTGGCACATCTGGCCTTTCCCCTTGTTCTGTCCACTCCACAGATCCTCCCAGGGGCCGCTTGTTGTTCAGGTGCTGTCTCGACTTCAGCACTGACTCCTCAGAGAGGCCTTCACTGATCACCCTGTGTGATGTTGCCTCTCTGCCGTCTCTCACGTTATCATGCTTTAATCTCTAATAATCTTTCATTATTCAAATTATCTTACTTGCTTTTTTCACTTTCTAGTTGCCCATTCCTCCCAACATAACGTAAAGCCTATGAAAGGTTGTCTGCTTTACTCACCATGATGCTCACAGTCCCTAAGAGTGTCTGGCATGGACTAGATGCTCAATAAATTGTTGAATGAATGAGTCAATATTTATGGTATGCTAGCATTCATAAACAAAAATACACAATGTGTGTGCCCATGTATGTCCTGTGTGTTTTATGCATGCACACTCATACACACACATGTTGGTGACAAAGTAAAAGTCTGACTGGGGAACAGAGGGGGACAGATCCACAATTTTCACTGAATACCCTCCTTACATACATGTGTGTGTTACTTATTCAATAAATGTTTTCCAAAATAAAGATACAGGATAGGCAGAGGAAGAGGAATGCACAGCAGAGGGTATTTAAAAAAAAAAAAAAAGAGCAATCAGAAAAGTGGAAGAAAATCCACGATATTGTGGTGCCATGGAAACTAAAAAAAAGTTTAAGGATGGAGTTATCAAGAGTGCCAAATGATACTCCTATTTCTAGAATACTATGATGCTGGAGCCAGAAATGGCTTTAGAGAGGCCTGATCCAGCCCAGAAAGCACCAAATTCACCTGTGCAAACCTCTGCAACACATGTGCAAAGGCCTGCTGGCCAAACGACAAAGCACAGGCCCAGAAACGCTGTCTAGCCAGAAATCACACAGTGCTGGCCAGGCTCCCGCCAGTGCCAAAAAACTGTGCAGAAGCCACTGGAATCCCATGTAATCAACTCCTGGAGAGGGAAATAATATGGACTTTCATTTTAAATGTCAACATATTTAACGCTGTTTTAAAATTTCTACCAGGCTTTGTTTTATTCAGGTAGGGCAAGGTGACAGACACAGAAACAGCTGTCTTTGAAAGAAGAGTGTGTT
Source organism: Avahi laniger (assembly GCA_963575035.1). Taxonomy (NCBI): domain Eukaryota; kingdom Metazoa; phylum Chordata; class Mammalia; order Primates; family Indriidae; genus Avahi; species Avahi laniger. The sequence continues at coordinate 1,913 of CAUYSK010067982.1, read as the reverse complement.
ACTCACAGTTCCCAAGAGAAGGGGGCATGCCATGGCAGGCAGGGTCATGTGGGAGGCACAGGGGCTGGTTGGGAGGCAGAGGAAGACAGGGGAGAACATGGCCCAGAGGCTTGATTGTGGGTTCTATGGGAAGGAATGGACAAGGTGGGGTAGAAAGCTTGAGCAAGTCTAGGATTGGATAGTTCGAATAATGTTAGTGGGCTGTGGAGTATAAGGATGGTCTCAAGTTGCCCACCTCGCCCTGGGGTGATTGGGGCAGGGGAAATGTCAGCTTGCTATGTGAGAGTTAGATACAGGAGGTGGTTGGAGACATGGGCTCTGGGTTCACTGGTTTGCGTAACAACGGCATCCTCACAGACGAGGCGTTTGCCATCTCCAGGAATCGGCTAGCATTGGAACGGGCAGTCTCTCCCAGGCCAGCAAGGCCCCCAAGATGCTGAAGCATCATAAAATATAGAAAATAAAAAATTAGATTAATACACAGACCCTAAAAATGATACCTAAGATGGTGTGCATGAAATAAAATATTTCTTTGGCCCTTCAACGGGACCATCCCTGAGTCCAGTTGTCCTTCTGGAACAAATCCCATCGTGGAGATGAAACCAATGCCTCACCGAATCTCTCTCCACCACAGCTGTCATTTTCTTGGTCTGAGACTCTCCCTCTAGATCTGCGTCAACAGCTCCAACCCCCTGGCCCCCCATGTTCTCTCCATGTGTCAGACGCCAAAGGGAAGCTCCTTTGCTTTCCTTCAAAACTAAGATCTCTTGGATTAACTCGCTAATTACTTGAGCCAACATTCTCATCTCCGTTGTCTGTGGGTTCTATACAACCCATTTACAAACCTCAATCCTGTTTCTCTAACTCCCCACATACCTGTGAGTGCTTAGCACTGCTGAAGACAAATCTCATTACTGCACAATACCGCTATCTCAGAGGGTCCCTTCCTTGGCGGTGCACTGGAATCACCCAAAGGCATTTTAGAATACCGATGTCTGGGCCCAATCACCAGAGATTCTGACTTACTTGGTCTTGGTGTATGTCGGGCAGTGGCATTATCAAAAGCTCCCTTCAGGCAATGCTAAGGTGCAGTCAAGGTTGAGAACCACTGCCCTGTAGAAAATCAGTTACACTCATCTTTCACAGTAGAAGAGCTTTTCCTCCTCCTGCTCAAATTTAATCCTCCTGCTTGGGTTCTAGATCCATCTTCTCCCACCTCCTCAGAGAATTCATAGATTACTTACTGTCTCCCATGCTTTGAACCCAGGTTATGAACATCTTTAAGACAGGTAAGTGCCAATTACCTTTATTGTTCAGGTCCTTTTCCTGGAGGTAGAACTTGTAGCTGAGGGGAGGTGGCTAGGTCACCAGGAGTTTGCACTTCCTAGTCAGCGAATACTTCCCCATGTGGAAAGATTAGAAGAAGGGAGGGAGCTGGAGCATGCTTATCCAGAAGGAAAAAAGAAAAGTGAAGTAAATGTGAAAGATACGTAATAAATCTTTAACAAAATTTCTCTGGATACGAGACAATTTCCCTCATCTAAGCCAAGGCTCACTAAGAAGTAATATTTGTGTAGCCCTTTGGGGGGCAACATTTCTCCAAGAAATTATTTGAATTGTAGATGATAGCTAAGCCTTTATATGAAGCCTATTAATGACTTAAGTCTTTGCCGAGAGCTTCTGAAATTCCAATCCCATATGGTGGAGATCAAGATTTCTATGATCCTCCTGACGATGGACAAATATTACAATGGGAGGAGGGGGCCTCCCGACCATATTCTCTCCCTGAACCCACCACCACTTGGCTCACTCACCTGTTCCCGGGGTCGTATGCCCTGCGGCGTCTGCCTCCTTCCCCGGCAGCTGATCTATTGGTCTTAGTGTCTCATCGCAGAGGTTCACGTTGTCTCCAG
>CAUYSK010067981.1:0-11349 GCA_963575035.1 Avahi laniger | reverse complement strand
CAGTTTCTTCAGCTGAGAAGTGAGTTCCTTGATCTGAAAAGCAGGTTGAAGGACCCGGCACTGAGTGATAGATTACAAGAGATAATATTCATTGCTCACCATGTGCTAGGGACTGCTCAAAGTATTCCACCTGTATTATCTCACTTAAATCTCACAACACCCCTGTGAGATAAGTACTATTATTATCCTCATTTGATAGGTGAAGCTCAGAGGTTGAATAACTTGCCTAAGGTCACACAGGAAGTGGCTGAGCCGGGATCCAAACCCAGATAGTCTGGCCTGAGTCCAGCTCTTGACCACCTCCGGGCACTGCCTAAAGCAGCCACCAAAAGCCCGGTGGCTCTGCCACACATCTGGTTAGATGCAGATTCTAATCCTGCAGGGTACCGGGCCGAGAGTCTGCATTCCTAAGGGATGCTGCCAGGCGAGGCCTGAAGGATGCGCCTTCACGTCCCTTCCTTCCATTCCCAGCAGCAAGAGAGTCCTTTCCCAGAAACCTGGGCTCCTGCAATTTCCCAGCTGGAAGGGACCACAGCAGTCCCTGAGATTCCTCCTCCACAAGCCGCCACATCTGTGGCTGGTGAGTGTTCCCTCCCTACTCCTACCAGCCCCAGCCCCTGGGCACCCCGGTAACCAGAGCCCCGCTGGACTGCACCCTCCACCTGGGTCTACACAGCCTTTTCGGGCCTGAGCCAGAGGCGGGGAAAGGGAATCTCTGTCCAGCAGGCCTGGCTTTGATTCCAGACCCAGAGACCACAGGAGACCGCAGAGGGGAGAGAAAGTTCTCAAATGTATAGACAAAGGAGAAGGAAGTCACAGAAAGGAGGCACGTCAGCTCTGCAATGTCCCGCCTCCTGCTCAGGGCCTGCCTCACCCCAGCGTGGAGGGCTGGCCGAGCCAGAGGAAGTGCCGCCCAGAGCACAGGTGACCAGGGTGAGGGGCAACCCGACAACAGCGGTGATTACCAGGACAGTCAGCACAACCTCCTGAGCGAACGACACAGGCGCAGGACGGAGCAGGAGAAGCCAGGTGTAAGAGAACATGCTGCACGCTTCCATTTTGTGTGTAGGTCACAGCCAGGCATCACTAATCCGTGGTGACAGACCTCAGGAGGGCAGTCACCTCGGGGCAGGAGGACAGCTGGGAGGGGCGCATGGGAGGCTCGTGGTGGGCTGGTGAGGTATGGGGTGGGGAGGTGCCTGCGTGGGCAAGCTCATTTTGTCAACATTCATTAAACTGTACACTTAAGGTCAGTGTGCTTTGCTGTATGTATGTTAGAACTTCATAAAAAAGTCGTTAAGGCCGGGTGTGGTGGCTCACGCCCGTAATCCTAGCACTCTGGGAGGCCAAGGCGGGGGGATTGTTTGAGCTCAGGAGTTCGAAACCAGCCTGAGCAAGAGCGAGACCCCGTCTCTACTAAAAATAGAAAGAAATTAATCAGACAACTAAAAATATATAGAAAAAATTAGCTGGGCATGGTGGCACATGCCTGTAATCCCAGCTACTCGGGAGGCTGAGGCAGTAGGATCACTTGAGCCCAGGAGTTTGAGGTTGCTGTGAGCTAGGATGATGTCACAGCATTCTAGCCCAGGCAAGACAGTGAGACTCTGTCTCAAAAAAAAAAAAAAAAAAAAAAAAAAGCTTCTGCACAGCCAAGGAGACAATCAATAGAGCAAATAGACAATCTACAGAATGAGAAAAAATATTTGCGTGCCATACACTGATAAAGGGCTGATAACCAGAATCTACAAAGAACTCAAGCAAATTAGCAAGAAAAATTCAAACAACCCCATTAATAAGTGGGCAAGTGACATGAACAAAACTTCAAAAAAAGATAGACTAATGGCCAAAAAACACATGAAAAAATGCTCAACGTCTCTAATCATCAAGGAAATGCAAATGAAAACACAATGAGGTATCACCTAACTCCAGTGAGAATGGCTTTTATCAAAAAGTCCCAAAACAGCAGATGCTGGATGCAGAGAGAATGGTACATTTATACACTGCTGGTGTGTCTTCTTTCATTCTTCCTCTCCCTAGGAGTAAAAGAGCAAAGCAGAGCAAGACTATAATGGAAAATACCTTCAGATGGAAGGAAACATCAGAAGGGAGAAATAAGACTGGGTGTGGTGGCACGTGCCTGTAGTCCCATCTACTCAGGAGGCTGAGGTGGGAGGATTGACTGAGGCCAGGAGTTCAAGACTGGCCTGGGCAACGTAGCAAGACACCATTCCTAAAAAATAATAATAATAAAAAAATTAGCCAAGTGCTCATGTCTGTAGTCCCAGCTACCCCAGAGGAGGAGTGGGGAGGATTGATTGAGGCCAGGACTTTGAGACCAGCCTGGATGATACAGTGAGACACTATCTCTTTAAAAAAAAATAAGGTGAGAAATAAGTGTTACTCCTTTAATAGTCAGCAAAACAGTATATTTTTAGGGATCAAAAGTTCATACACGTTTGGACAGTACTATCAAGTGTTAGATTTTGATGTTAGGCAGAAATTCAAACTACATATATTTTTATAGGTCATGTTTATACAAGCATTGTGGAACATGGCTCTTGTCAGGTCTTCTCCAAAAGATCACAAAACAGCTAGAAAACTGACACAATTGTCCTTCTTTTGTTTATAATTCAGTTGTTCTATAGACACAATCATTAAAGTATTATCTTTTAGCTCTTCTGGATTCATGTATTCAATATACCTAATCCTTGTTAAATGTTTGTTCTTATATTAATATCCATAGTTTTTTTTTAGAGACAGGGTCTTGTTCTGTCGCCCAGGCTGGAGTGCACTATCATGATCATAGCTCACTGCAGCTTCGAAATCCTGGGCTCAAGTGATCCTCTCACCTAAACCTCCTGAGAAGCTAGGACTACAAGCATGCACCATCACACCCAGCTAATTTTTTAAAAAATTTTTTGTAGAGATGGTGTCTTGGTATGTTGTTCAGGCTGGTCTCAGATTCCTGGCCTCATGTGATCCTCCCGCTTTTGCCTCCCAAAGTGCTGGGATGGTAGGTGTGAGCCACCATGCCCAGCCAATGCCCACATTTGTTTAAGTTGCTCTTGAAGATAGCATGCTCATGATTGGATGTATAATATAAAGGTTTATCACTGCCAAGACTCCAGTGACCACTAATATTTTCAGTACTTATTAATTCAGTAAACATTTTTTGAGGCCTAATGATGTGACAGGGACTACGCCAGAGACTGGGGCTACAAACATGTACAATGATGCCCTCAAGGTCATGGTCAAATGAGGAGAGCAGAGGTAAATAGCTAACTAAAGTGCAATGATAGAGTACAGCAGAGTCCTCTAGGAACACAAGGAGGGCCTTGGGACATGCTTAAATCAAGGGACTCTGACACTTTAAGTTGCCCAAGTTCATATAACCTGTAACTGGCAGAAGTAGTACTTGAACTTAGACTCATTTCAAAGCCACCAATACCTCAGGTGGCACACTGTGATGACGCTGCCCATCATTACTGTGCCTGCTCCAGATGGGGCAATGCTGCAGAGGGGGAAGGACGGTGCTGCTGTACTGTGCTCTGGGTAATTTCTGTTCAGAAAGCTGGCACTGGAGCCCTGCGCCTCCTAGAGTGATCAGGGTCAGCTCTGATGGGCTGCTATGTAACGTACGAGGCCAAGCTGACAGAGACATCCCCTCTCTCTCTACACTTGATCTTATCCAAAAGGCTGAGAGGCGATTGCCCCCTTTCTCTAATGATCTCATTTTCTTTTCCCTTCAACAAGCTAAGGCTGAGCTTTAGTAAGGATGAGGCTCAGGTGAAGGAAATGCTTGTTTGGAAATACTGGTGAACTGGTTGTAAGTACCCACTCTTCCTTCACTTCTCTGTCATGCTTTGGCTGATTTATGAGGGACTTTTTGTTTGAAGCTATCTATAGGCTGGGTGTAGTAGCTCATACCTGTGATCCCAGCACATTGGGAGGTCGAGGCGAGAGGACTACCTTGAGCCCAAGAATCTGAGTTAAAGTGAGTTATCATCATGCCACTGCACTCCAGACTGGTTGACAAAACCTGATGTTATCTCAACAACAAAAAATAAATGGTCCCCTATAAATCAGCAGTATCAAAAATGGTGAGGATAACCCCAGATTCTATGAAGGTAATTTATAAGTCCAGAGAGTAGCAACTTCCAAACATTGTCTACATCAGAGGTTTAGCATCACAAATCTGAGTTTTATCTATAAATGTGCAGAAGGGAAAGTATGAAGAAATAAAGCTGGGGCAAGCTTTGATTTCCCCTGACCCTCCGTAATTGCACAAAGAGCACAACATTAAAATTGTGAATAAATGGATGTTTGCACCAATTGAAAGATAAAAGTTTTAAATTATGAGTGACTGCCTAAAGCTGTTACTTCTTTCCTTATGGGTAAGATCCTGCCTTTTTCGAATTGCCCTCTAACCTTGAAATTCCATTATTCATAGAAATACAGTGGGGGCTGATATGGGCTTTAAAAGAATCAGTATACAGATGGGAGGCATGAGAGGAGCAGCTGAGATCTAGAGCAGCCACCAAAGGATATTCTAAATAGCACTGATTTTGGAAACAACAGCCAATGTTTACTGAATGATTCTGGAGCTAAGGACTTTATATGTGTTTTTCTTTACAAAATCCTGAGCAAGGTTCTCTTATGCAAAAGGGGAAGCTGAGGCCTAGAGGGGTCACGCAGCTGGAACATGGAGTAGGGGACACTGGAGCCAGGCAGCTGCCCTCTGGAGCGCACGCTTTATCACTTGTTCAGCTCAACGTTGGCATGATTCTCCCTGAATGGGGTGTGGTGGCTTCTCAACAGTACTGAGGTGATGACTGATCGAGAAGCTTCAGAGATCCTCTTGATGTCAAGAAGTTAGAGACATCGTAGGGATGCTGTAGTTGGAGGTTGGCTGACTATTCAAAGAAGACCCTAAAGTGAAATTATACAGCCTCAGCCTCTCTAATGGGGCTCTTGTTTCTAAATTGCAGGAACCAAACTCACAAGAAACTAATGTATAGAATGTCAACGTACTAATTTGCAATGTTAAGATACACCCTTCCAGTGAGTGACCAGATGTTTACTGGTTAGAGAACTCTCTTCTAAGAATCAGTGTTCATGGGAACCTCCTTAGTCATCATAACTTCATTTGTTGAACTCAAATGAGAATAAAGGGAAAGGATGTGCTGATGTCTGGAATCCTAGGAGTATAGCTAGAAATACAAAAGCACAGAGGCAGTCCAGGACCAATGAGTTAAGAAACAAGCACCATAACAGAAGTGCTATAACTGAAGATGACAGTCACACAGCACAGAACAATAATGAATGTTTATAAAGCTGATCCTCTCACTTATATGTGGAAACTAAAAAAAAAATTGAATATACAGAGATAGAGAATAAAAACAGTGGTTACCATGGGTGAGGGATGGGGGAAGGAGAATATGGGAGATACAAGAGTCAAAGGATACAAAGTGGCCAACAAGGACCAACAAGTCCAGAGATCTAATATACAAGATGAGAACTACAGTTAATAATATTGTATTGTATTTGGGATTTTTACTAAAAGAGTAGATTTTAGGTGCTCTTGCCACATACCCAAAAAAAGGGTAACTGTGGAAGATAGATATATTGATTTATTTGAATATAATCAACTTTCAGTACATATATGGATATAAAATATCATGTTGTACACCTTAAATATATACAATAAAAATGATGATCCTCTCATCAAAGTATCAGTATACTTTGAGAAGGCAAGACTGTATCTCAACTGTTTCCGAAAGATGTACAACAAAAACTGCTTAAGTAGCTGGGTACAGTGGCTCATGCCTGTAATCCTAGCACTCTGGGAGGCCGAGGCAGGCAGATCCTTTGAGCTCAGGAGTTCAAGACCAGCCTGAGCAAGAGCGAGATCCCGTCTCTACCAAAAAAATAGAAAGAAATTAGCTGGACAACTAAAAATATATAGAAAAAATTAGCCGGGCATGGTGGCACATGCCTGTAGTCCCAGCTGCTCGGGAGGCTGAGGCAGGAGGATCTCTTGAGCCCAGGAGTTTGAGGTTGCTGTGAGCTAGGCTGATGCCACGGCACTCTAGCCAGAGCAACAGAGTGAGACTCTGTCTCAAAAAAAAAAAAAAAAAAACCAACAAAAAATAAAACAAAAAAAAAAACTCCTTCACAAAAGTGCTGTCTCTTGAGATGCATGGTAAATGACAGAATCTTGTACTAACAAGTATATAACTGACTATAAGCTGTCAGTACAATGGATCTATTGCCAACAATCCAGGGCCACTGCTGCTAAAACAAAGCAATGATTAGGACAAATTATCATATAATGAGTGATGAGTAACATCAGAATTCATGGGAATCCTGCTAAATGACTAGTAAATCAGACTCATGAAATCAAAGCCGTAAATAACACACTGAAATGACATACAATTAAATAGTGCTATAGTTTGATTTAAAATCTTCAAAACCTCAAAACATACCTTTTAACTTCTTTCAGCACACAAAATAATTTATTCATAAAAGTAATGTCTATTTATAGAACTCTAACAGAAAAATTTCAAACTTTAAAAACAAAATACCACAATTTTACAATTCTGATTTTACACAGAATATAGACCTTTTGGGCACGTACTGTTCTATCAAAATGGAAAGCTGAGTCAGTTTGCTTTGCTTTCACAACACAAATATGCACTCACACCATCAGACTTGGGAAACCAACTCAGTGACAAAAAAAATTCGCTGGAAAATAGCATCACTGGAAAAAAATGGGGTCTGGTGCCATCTACTGAGATGCAACGGTAATGCGTCCTTAATATTAGCCACAAAATTAGGTAACACTGTAAATTTAGCTACATGCAATTCCACAGGTACACATGTGGACACTGTCAGGAAGGTACATGCAGAAATAAAAACAACTGCTGTGTTAGGATGAGGAATGATGGGTATTTTCTGTTTTTTTTCTTTAAATACCATCTTATCTTTTCAAGGAAAAGAAATCAAGTGGATAGTTAAAAATGATTACTGAATAAAAGGGATACTGAAGAGCTAAAGACTGGCAAATTGAGAAAGTGAAAAGTTCCATGATTACAAGGGACTCAGGAAGGGTGTCTTACTTATGAGGAGGTGGGTAGAAGACAGTTACGTTTTTGGGTATTCATGGCATGTCAGAATTAAAGATTTAATACTTTCCCCCACTATTTACATAAAAAGTGGGTTTATCTAAAAAATTGTCAATCCAGATTGCCAATGAAGAAGCATTTGGGGACTGTAATCATAATTCGTGCCCACACATTCACCTGGAGGCACAAAACACCCTGAAGGGCTTTTCTGATTAGCCAAAAAAAAAAAGTTAATTTTTGTTGGGTCAAGTTTACTCAACCAGATCTCAATATCAGCAATCCTGGAAAGCATTTGGTAAGAACTGGGCCACAATCCCAACAGCCTTGAGAAAGTAGACTTCCTGAAATATTTTCATGGAGTGGCAAGTTTGGTGGTTTTTTTTTTTTTTCATAGTACCTTTTGAGAATGTTACTTTCCTATAATGCCAAGGTGCCCTGAGTCCTAAGAGCATGCCTAAGACATTTTTTCTTCATAACCTTCTCACAATTCATAATTTGTTTTCCATCTGTCTCCTCCAAGAGGGCAAGGACCTTTTCTATTCCGTCTATTACCGTACACCCAGCACTTTAATAATGGCTGGCACATGTAAGTGTTTAATAAATATCTGTTGGTTGAATGAATAAATGAATGTATGAATGAATCTTATATAGTCCAATTGATCTAGGGAGATAATAAATATCTGTTAGTTGAATGAATAAATGAATGTACGAATGAATCTCATACAGTCCAATTGATCTAGGGGGATAATAAATATCTGTTGGTTGAATGAATAAATGAATGTATGAATGAATCTCATACAGTCCAATTGATCTAGGGGGATAATAAATATCTGTTGGTTGAATGAATAAATGAATGTACGAATGAATCTCATACAGTCCAATTGATCAGGGGGATAATAAATATCTGTTGGTTGAATGAATAAATGAATGTACGAATGAATCTCATACAGTCCAATTGATCTAGGGGGATAACAAATATCTGTTGGTTGAATGAATAAATGAATGTATGACTGAATCTCATACAGTCCAATTGATCTAGGGGGGAAAGAGGCAAAAAAAATACCCTAACGAAAATAAAGACAATGCTAGAAAAGAAGAAAGGTAAGCAATAATTCCATAAATCTGGGGTATTAGACTTGATGCCAAAAAAATTGCCATCATTCAACAACCGATGATAGTTGTTTGGAGACTCAAAATACCTGAAAGATTTCATTTCAAAGTTAATATGAAGACAGTGTTCTCTGGAAGACTCATTTACAAATAAATTAGTGAAAACCCTGTTACTATGCCAAGATGTGATAGGAGACTACTGTTTTGTTTGCTTCAAGGTGGAGAAGACTCTGCTGCATACACCTGGTGAATGTCTAGAGTCCCATAGAGGGAGCGTAGTACATGGAAGACCTTTTCTTGAATGGTGTCAACTTGCTCAGAAGGACAGTAATCATCCAGACTTGATCTGGAACCCATAAGAGAAAGAGAAAGAAAAATGCACATAAATAGGATAAAATCATACTGTGAGGAAAAGCCTGCATGTGTAAATTTCAATGTAAGATATTAATAGAAATGAAGGTATACTGAATTTTAGAATAATAACTGTTGAAAACTACTAAATGTTTACTCCATGTTAGGTACTTTACATGAATTATTTTCTTTAATTTTCTCAGCAACTCTATAAAATAGGTACAATTACTATTCTTTTAGATTACTGGTACCCTGAAAGGGAGATGTCATTTGGGGATACGGGGATTTATTACCTTAGTGACCGGGCATCTTTCTTATTCTTTTATTATGTGAATGCTACGGCTAGAAATGACTAGGTTTTCCAACTGATAAAAGGGTTCTACTTCTACAAATAATCTGTAACTACAGAAGTATAAAGGATCCATGGCTTGGCCTAAAATGAAATGTGGGGATGTGCTGGTGTTGGGATTAGTTTCCCATGCACTATGAAGGAGAAAAGAGCAAAGTGAGCTGCGGCAGAAATCTGTATTTTGGGAGCCTTTCCAGAACTCATCAAGGACAATCTGAGTTGCACTAGGCAGTTACAATGCTACTGTCAATTACAGCTGGATTAAGATGTGGACTGATTTGATCAGTGTCTGCTGGTCTAGACAGGGGTAAGGAAAGTCATTTAGAGGATGGATTGAGAAAAGTGGCATAGAAATCTTTATAGAAGGAACTGGAGTTAGTTGCCTAATCTACTTCTTGCACAAGTATTGTAAAACTACAGAAATAATCAGTAAGCTCTCTGATAAACTCATTCCATTCTCCAGTGACCAGGTTATTTTTGAGGCTTGATGTAAAAATTTTAAGACACAATAAATGATACAGAGCAACTTTAAATTATTAAATACTAACATATACATATGGATAAAAACTTAAAAGTATTATATGTAAAAGCCTAATTTATAAGCCTTAACAAATAAGGGTTACTTCAATGCTTTCAGAAAGATTTCTGTTTTTTTTTTGGAGACAGAGTCTTGCTCTGTCACCCAGGTAGAGTGCAGTGATGTCATCGTAGGTCACTGCAACCTCAAATTCCTGGACTCAAGTGATCCTCTTGCCTCAGCCTCTTGAGCAGCTGGGACTAAAGGTACGCACCATGATGCTTGGCTAATTTTTCTATTTTAGTAGAGTTGGGGTCTCACTCTTGCTTAGGCTAATCTTAAACTCCTAATCTCAATCCTCCTGCCTCAGCCTCCCAGAGTGCTAGGATTATAGGTGTGAGTCACTGCGCCTGGCCTCTGACTTCTTTTAAACGTTATTAAGAGTGGTTCTTGGTGGGAGCTACCTCTAAGAGGGTGTTTTATTTATTTATTTATTTTTTGAGACAGAGTCTCGCTCTGTTGCCTGGGCTAGAGTGTCGTGGCGTCAGCCTAGCTCACAGCAACCTCAAACTCCTGGGCTCAAGGGATCCTTCTGCCTCAGCCTCCTGAGTAGTTGGGACTACAGGCATGCGCCACCGTGCCCGGCTAAATTTTTTTTTTCCTATATATTTTTAGTTGGCCAGCTAATTTCTTTCTGTTTTTAGTAGAGATGGGGTCTTGCTCTTGCTCAGGCTGGTCTCAAATTCCTGAGCTCAAATGATCCTCCCACCTAAGAGGATGCTTTAAAAATCTCTTTTAGATTGTCCCAATGACTAGGGCAATGCTATTGACATTAGGGGACTGGGACAAGAGGGCTGGGCTGTTAGAATGCTCACGACATGCAGCGTAGTCCTGCAATATGAATAATTATCCTGTGTCTTACATACTTTCCAAAGTTTACTGAGTACTCACATAAGTGAAAAAGTGGTTTTTAATTTTCGAGCCTAGAACTTAATACTCTTTTACACATAAACAAAGTATTTTTGAAAAAGCATTAAATATGAACTATATTTTCCAGGAATGTAACTATTCTGTGAATTGAGGAAAGATTGAACTTAAAGTTCAGACCTTCACTACAAGGTAGTTCGATGATCAGAAAAATGTCATTACGGCTGTGCTGTTCATGCATGGTATCTGGCCAATACAACACATGGGTATCTATCTGCATTTGTAACTGCTACATCTAGTGACTCTAGAGTGGCATTTGAATACATATTATTTTATTATCAATTACTTTTATTTCTCCTTAATGTTATAGTGATATTCTATGTATATACATATATACATATATTTAAATTAAGTGTATAGATAGGTTATATTACTATATATTATGCATATTATCTATATATAAATTATATATGTAGGTAAGTTATATTATCTATGAATTGTTTTAAAATGAAAAAAGATGTTACAAAATATGTCACAAAATATTATATAAATATAATTAGCTTGAGTATTTAAAGTATTTAGAACCTCATACTTCCATACAAAACCAGCCCAAAGATTAACATAGGAAAGTGTTATTCAACTGCTGTAACTATTTAACAATTATGTTCAAATTTAAAACATAGCAGCAGTTAAATATCCATTTGTAGCACACAGAAATGAGAATTCTTGTGTTCATCTGAATATCACCAAGTTCAAAGACAAAATAATAATAACTGTATATTGTTTGCCTATCATCACTAATAGGAAAGCGAAAATACAACATCTGAATTTTTTTTTTTTTTTTTTTTTTGAGACAGAGTCTCACTTTGTTGCCCTGGCTAGAGTGAGTGCCGTGGCATCAGCCTAGCTCACAGCAACCTCAGACTCCTGGGCTCAAGCGATCCTACTGCCTCAGCCTCCCAAGTAGC
>CAUYSK010067980.1:0-12469 GCA_963575035.1 Avahi laniger | reverse complement strand
GGCCGGCGGATTGTTTGAGCTCAGGAGTTCGAAACCAGCCTGACCAAGAGAGAGATCCAGTCTCTACTAAAAATAGAAAGAAATTAATTGGACAACTAAAAATATATAGAAAAAATTAGCCGCGCACGGTGGCGCATGTCTGTAGTCCCAGCTACTCGGGAGGCTGAGGCAGGAGGATCGCTTGAGCCCAGGAGTTTGAGGTCGCCGTGAGCTAGGCTGACGCCACGGCACTCTAGCCCGGGCAACACAGTGAGACTCTGTCTCAACAACAAAAAAAAAACAAAAAAACACAAAGTCGCGTGTCCAAAGACACTAGAGAAGTTAGTTACTGGAAACACACCACCAAGGTGATCTGGTCAAGGAAAATACTGTCAGTTTTCTAACAGCTATCCTAGCAGTGTGACTGCACAGACCACCCATGTCTGTGGAAATCACTCTCTCACGCGCACACGGCACAGGGAAAAAGAGCACGTTTTAACCTCAGACAGAGACGCAAGCTTCGCCTGCTCTGTGTGCACTCCTGAGTAAATGAACTTCTGAGCCTCAGTCTCATCCAGTGTGACGTGGATAGTAACGCCCTCAACAGTCACTGTGCGAGTTGAGTGAGTTGTTCTTTTCTGATGTGACAACCCATTCCCCAGCACTTGGCAGGTCCTCAATCAATGGCATTCTCACCGTCCATGGCAGCAGAACAAGCTGATGGTGTGTTACTACAAAATAACGTTTAAAAGACAACAGAAGTCACAATGAAACATGCTTTAAGGTTAATGATCATTTAATGTATTGACATTTTCCCTTATAAATGTACAGTCTGCATGTACAGGAGGGGAAAATAGGTTCTGTGGACACAACGTAATACTAGCAATGGGCAAGCAATTACAAACAAGATCATCTCTGGAAAGAAAAGTGGAATTGCATTCCATGCCTTATGTCTACACAAACTAGGGAAGGAAAAAGAAAGATTACACAGGACCAACGCTTGTGGACAACGTGGACAATACACGTGGGCCTCCACTGCAGGACCTTCTTCTCGTGGTCTAGATGGCGACCTTAGTCCTGGATGGCTAGCACAAGGCCTAGCCTTGTTTCGGAATGACAATCTGAGACATTAACCATAGGTCTCCCTCTTCTCGTTAGTCCCCAGAACTCTGAAGTCAACTCAAGGGATTCAAAGATCACATCAGCTATGTGTACAACGTCAGTGGCCAACTTCTCCCAAGTACAGATTATTATTTAAAAACACACATGGAAGTAACCGCTTACTCAAACATGAACAAGAAATGTCTTCCAGCTCACGCACTTAACAAAGGACGTTGCTGAGAAACGGGGGCAATCAGAAGGCTGGCATCTACGGGAGCTGTGGCGAGGAAATGATCTGAGCCCACCTGCACCCCCAGTGTGCATGTCACACCAGGCCCGCGTCGCTACTGACAGGGAACTTCCAGGCCCCAGTGTGACTGCCTCAGTTACCGAGGCTGGCCCCACGGGGACAGGGACTGGGACACACAGGTGCCCGAGCTTCCATCCGTACCTCTGCTCTTCACCAGGAGAGCACAGGCAGACATTGCTCCGAGTGCACCCTAACTATACGTTCTTTGGTTCCCGTGACTCCCAGCCGGTAACTCCAAGCTCAAAATTAACACTGATGCAACATGGAAACTGCTAGTAGGCTGGAAGTAGAGCGTACAGCTTTGGCCATGGTTACAATCTGAACAAGCCATTCTCATTACACAGGATGTCAGATCCTCAAAACAGCACATTAAACCACGGACACTGGTGTCATCACACACCGCTCCTATCCAGGGATAACAGGTAAAAACATTCCTTCCAGGTGGAGACAGACACTCCCAAGTCAACAAGATCCCTGCGACTGGAGAGAACACAGACCTGGGGTCGCCACCCAGTTCGTCTGGCATCTGGTTTCACATGGAGAACCCTGTGAGTGCTCAGAGACGGAGCCGACAGGGCAGTACAGCAAGAGAATCACGTAACCAGCCAGGCAAAACAGAGTCGGGGCTACCTGGAGCGTATTTTGGGAAAAATGGGCCCACATGGAACATGAGACACATTCACTGTGCTAAACTGCCTTGCGAAAGTACACTGCTCACAGCATGCAGGACAGAAAACTGGAGTCTTTAGGAGCTTTGAAATGTGAAATGACAGAAATGTGAATACTTGAAATACATACTTCATAATTTTGGAACTTCCTAATACCGGAAATGAGAATATTTGACAGAAAGGCAAGACTATGGGCTTTCCAGAGATTCATACATCTTGGGGCTCAAAAGTGAATGCTCTAAGCTTCTCTATCACATGTGGGTCAGGAACAAAAACACTGCTGGGGTCCCAGCCAAGCAGAGGGATGCTCTAAGCAGGTCCCTCATGTCCCTAGGGTCCCTGGGCCCCATTTCCCTACAATGTGAGTCTTCCTGCTATGGTTCGTCCCAGCCACAGGGCCACACTCCGGCACAGGACAGTCCTTCAGTGGGACAGAAGAGCATCCTCCACCCAGAAGTCCCCAGAAGGCCTGGAATAGGAACATTCTCACTACGGCCCTCCCGCCGTCTCCCTCACCATTCCTTTAACATCACTCTCTCACTAGTAGAAAAATCGGCTGTGAGTAGCCTTAGGCAGCAGGGAAAAACCCAAAGCAGACCTAAAACCACGTCTCAGAATAAAGCAAATCTACCTCCGCACACTTGTTTGTTATTGTTCTGCCTTCTTCAAGTTTTAAGGGATAAAGCCCTAAAACTTTGAGGCACAAATCAATTCCTAACTTGGGATGCTTTCCAACTATCGCTACCAAAAACATACAAAAATAACACAAGAATAAACAGCTAGGGTTAGGTAGGTTTCTGAAGCATCTTTCCCCAAGAGGGGCTGCCCGCTCCCTGTCAGCCTGAGCGTCAGCCTGAGCGTCAGCCTTGCTGGGCCCTGCAGAGCCCAGAGGGTGGGTCTGGGGCTCTCCCATCGCTGTCTCAGGAAGCTGCCGGGAGCTAATCAGCCCACCGCTCCTAAGGTGCCGTGCAGCCAGTTCTGGCCTGAGGTTTGAAGGTCTGAAGTTAAATGAAAAGCTGTTTTTCTTGCCACGATCACTCGTTTACTCACGAATCACTAGATTACTGGCACAACACAAACATAAATTATCCCTTAAGCACTACAAGCTAAAAAGAAAATGCCTCTCAAAACAGGTATGTTCAAATAAGGTATTCCAAGAGTTCCATTAGGAAAGTCTTAGAATGAGCTAATGCACCCACAGAGTCATGTTTTAGCTAAACGGTGTAGTCCTTCTCTGTGATACTTACATGGACTAGTTACAATTACGACGTCACTACTTTCAAAAGAACTATTAAAACTATTATTAGAAACATTTGCCACTAACAGAAATGCCCTGCAAATCATATTATTGCACACAGGGTATCGCTATGCAGATCAAGATCTCGGGGCCTCTAGAAGACCCAGAAGAGAGACCCGAGAGCCATGC
Organism: Avahi laniger; assembly: GCA_963575035.1. Lineage (NCBI taxonomy): Eukaryota > Metazoa > Chordata > Mammalia > Primates > Indriidae > Avahi > Avahi laniger. The sequence continues at coordinate 8,985 of CAUYSK010067980.1, read as the reverse complement.
CCGTGGCTGCTCCGGCCAGCATGCCCAGCGCCAAATCACTGTCGCTGTCTCGGTACCGCTCACGAATGATGACTTGGTTGGTAGGTTGCTGTCCATAAAGTCCTAAAAAAGAAAGAAAAAAACAGACCTCTGAGAACAGTTTGTGAAGTCCAACATTCACACACAAGAACAGTCACTCGGCTGTGCGAATCGTGTTGATCACAACAGAGCTGTCTGCCGTTTGCTGGCGTGTGTGGGGTGCAGTGAGCTTGCCCTCGCCCTCCTCCACCACAGGTACAGTACGGGGCCTGCATCCCTGAGACTGCACTGGGAGAAAAACAAGATCCTCAGCTGGCCAAGGGCCAAAGTCCCTGAGGCGGCAAAAAGCAGAAGCCTGATGAAGCTGCAGACCCGCTGTGACGGCAGACAGATGCGGGCACGGGAGACGCACGGTGTGCAGACAGCGGGAGCCAAGAATGCCCACCGGAAGCCCACAGAGGAAAAGCCCGCTTAAAAGCCAATTATCTTCTTGGTGTTCATACAAACCAATTTTTAAATTAAACTTAAATCTGCTAATATACCTTGGTCTTCATTTTCAAACACATGTTTTCAAAGGGAAAAAATAAATATTTATGTTAGCGGTGAGAACTTCTAAAAGAGCAAACTTCAAACAAATTTAATATTTAATTTGTATGATTCAAATTTACAACTGGAAATGTTCTCTGTGCTTCATAGCTGTATTGCCCAGTAGCTAATGGGCTTGCAAATCTCTCACGTATCACCAGGGTTAACTTTCCCTCTTGATCCCCTATTCCTTTAATGGTTCAACCCTAGGAGAGCTAGAAACTAATCCATTAATAATGTGTACACGTAGTGGAAGCACAGAGGTGAAACCAGCAGTGGCACAGAGGCTAACGCTCCCAGTGCTTACCAATCTAAGCACTCAGAGCATCACACGCATGTACACACTGACTCACTTAACTGAGTACATTCTTATCCCCATTCTGCAGATGGGCAAACGGAGGCATACAGAGGCCAAGGGCAAGAAAGGCACCCAAATCAAGGCACTCTGGCTACAATCTGCACTCATACCCACTAATACCCAAACACAATAGAAGATGACAGGAGACAGAAAAAAATCAGAAGCACAGAGTAGCAGAATGAAACCATCATAAATCTAAGGGACGGTCAGGTATAGTAACAGCAATGGAAGTAAATGACTTTCGGTGCAATGTTTAAATTTCAAAACTAGTGAATTGTAGCATTCACTTTCACAACCTGGAAATTTAAAAATGGTCAGTTATGCAACTCCAACAGTGGAACCTGTAAGCTGACCTAAGGAAAAGATCCCCTAGAAAATCTAAACTCTGGGTTCCCTGCACAGGTCACGCTGCGGTCCCCTCACTGCAGGACCAGGGACCACTCTCTTGTGGCTCCTGCTGACCTACCTCTGCCCCTACGGTGAGCTGAATCCTCACCAAAGTCAGGTGTGGGCACTTCTCAGTCACACTTAATTTAACTGAGTGTTACATAAATGGTCAAAATGTGAATGAGAAAAAGGCAGATACTGTTCCTATGACAACTAAGTTAGAGACTTCATACAGGAAAGACTAAATAAAGGAAGGTCACTTTTATAAATTACCATGGAGTCACGGAATTGAGAACACTACAAAGATGGGGGAAGGGAGTGCTATCATCACAAAACCCGGAAGTCTGCTGTGGACCTGCCCCTGGAAACTGCAGTGCAATCATGGATCAGGGGGCGGTTCCCGGAAGATAGAAATGGAAGACTGCAAGGAAAGGGGCCAACTCAAAGCAAAGAGCTCAACCCCACAGCAAAAGACAGCTGACCGGATGTCCATTCACAAGGCTAAATTAAAGCAGGACACTTACAGGGGTACACAGCACTCTCTGTACTTTTCCAGACCACTGGTCCTAATCACACTAAACAGAAGGACTTCGTGCGTAACTAGCAGGGCGCCTAAAGACTAGCTACAGGCAGCGAGACCCCAGCAGGCAGGACGGCCTGGAGGTGGCAAAGCACCAGACATGAGCACCCATCTGGTGGTTGGTACAACACTGCTGTGGCCTGACCACAAACCCACCTGGCCATCGCGGCAAGCAGGTGTGGGGGCTGCCTGGTCACCACACTGAGGCGGGATGACCACCAGCTCGGCCCTTCCAAAGCACGTATATCTGCTGGTTGGCCACAACCCCTACTGACTCAGCCCCTTAGGCAGCAAGCATAAGAAGTGCTGCCCTTGAGAGTGTGATTTCTACTCGATTAAGGAGAGCCAAGGCTGAGGATGCAATCTGATTTCCATAAATGCCCTGTGCGACTACTTCTGCGGTACTTCTGCTCTTCTATACGGTAAAAAGCAGCAGTGATCTCTCCGTTCTGTGGACAGGAAGCTAAATAAGAGGCTGGCTCTCATGTGGGAAGGCTGGGGCTTAAAAACCCACCACCACCATTGGGACCTCAACAGATAAACGGGCAAAGAAAAATAATTCACACAAGGGGAAATATAATTAGTGAACAACTACAAAGACAATCTTTATCCTTGCCAGCCATCCTAAAAATGTAAACTAAAGCAGCTCGATGATGCCACTTGAGACCCACTGAAGCTATCAAAGCTTTTAGAACATCACAATAGGCAATCTTTATGGGACTACAGAGAAAACTATGTATCAGCAAGTGCTGATGGCATTGTGTATTGGTACAGTGTTCTCTGGGAATCAACTTGGTAAAATGCTATCAAGACTTATCATACTATTAACTGATGAAGTGACATAAAGTCTGGGATTTCCCTCAAAATAATGCAGAGGTTTTTAATGGTTTTTGATGGTATCAAAAAAAGTCTATGCCTTTGATATATCCATTTAACAGAGACACTCCTTGACTTACAATGGGGTTATGTGCTGATAAACCCACGTAAGTTGAAAATGCATTCAATACACTAAACTTACCAAACATTATAGCTTAACATAGCCTACCTTAAATGCACTGAGACCACTGACGTTAGCCTACAGTTGGATGAAATCAACTAACACAAACCCTATTTTATAATAAAGTGTTGAATATCTTAAGTAATTTATTGAATACTGTACTAAGAGTGAAAAACAGAATGGTTACAAGGGTACTGGAAGTATAGTTTCTACAGAACGTATATTGCTTTCACACCACCTTAAAGTCAAAAAATCATTAAGCTGAACGATCCTAAGTTGGAAACAGTCCATATACAGAAACATATTCTAATACATATTCAAGAGAAATAAAAAAGAAAATGATTAAAGATGTTCACAGCAGTATCATGACAAAAAAAAAACGGGAAAAGAAAAACAAACAGCCGATGCTGGAAGGTTCCATACATTACCCAATATGATAATATACAATCACTAAAAACACTTACAAATATTATGTAGCATTCTGGACAACATATAACGTTTAAAAATCAGACTAGAAATACAAATGCATGATTCTTGCAATGCATGATTACAAGGATAAAATAGTTACTTTATATGAGGAAAGTACAGCAGGTCTTCAAATAAAGTCATTTTATTTAATTAATTTTGTTATAATGTTGATGAGAAAAAAAAATTCAGTTCCCCACTGGAGTCACTGTCTTTGTGGAGCTTGGACATTTCTGCCCTGTCTGCACGAGTTTTCTCTGAGCACGCCAGCTTCCTTTGCTGGGCTAACTGGCATGTCTACACTGCCCAGTCTGAGCAGGTGTGGCCATGAGCGCATCCCGACAGGGAACGCAGCCTGTCCAGGGCGAGTTCCGCCACACGGCCGGAGGTGCTGGTATGGGTTCTAGCCACCGTCCACCCTAAACTGTAATAACTGGGTCAATAATTATCTTGTCTTTATTAATTTTTCTTAAATGCACATATAACTCACCTTTATCTCACGGTTTAATATTAGAAGTGTTTTGGTCTTTATTTAGAAGTTTGCTGATATTTTTGTGACCAGAAATAGGCTGTAGGAACTTAACTCTTATTTGTATCAATTAGCTTATGGTAAAATTGGCTTTGTTGCACATCGTTTCACTTAAAAATGCAATTTCCAAAAACCTGTCAACAACTTTAAGTGTAGACTTACTGTAATTCAAAGAAAAACATTTGCACTACGATCACAAGATGATGGACAACTATTTAACCTGTCATGATTATGTATTATTATTTTACTGGTTTTCAATTTGACATGAAAAGAAGTCAAGCAAGGCAGAATCCTCCAAAGTCGCTGCTAGTTGGGTGAACTTACATCAGATTCCAGGAACAGATGAGCATTTTGAGTATGAGCTTTATTTCTTCTCAAAAAAACCATCTCTCATATTAGGTGCTAAATGTATCAGAAGCTAAAATACACAGTAGTTACAAGAACACCATGTAAGAGTGTGATCTTGGGGCTCCTTGACTTCTCTGGACACCACTATTAGTGACCGCCCATCCTTCTGGTGACAGCTCCCCTCCCACTGCCTCTGCACTACAACACCGTGCTAGTTTTGCTCACAGTCCGAGACAACTGCTCTTCCGGTAGACACCCACATTCCCTGTCTCAACCTGAGCTCTGGGGGTTCCAATCCCCAACCCAAGTCCCAGCACCAACCGATGTGCCATGCCCCCCTTGCACCTGCCCTGCCTGACTTCACAGGGGCCATTAGCGGCAGCTCTGCCCTCCCCTCCCTCACTGCCCTCCAGGCCTACGCGGCCCCAGGCAGCAGCCAGCATTCTCTCATGCCTCCATTCTGGAGAAGCCCTTGCCCAGGAGAACCAGGACGTGATGCCACCTACATGAGCGGCTACTCGCACTTACCGTTCCTTTCACGTGCGGTGAAAAATAGGAAGAACACATCCAAAGCCCAGAATAAATACTAGGCCCCTCCACTCCATTGTCAAATAGATCATTACCTCAGCAGTGACAACTTTCCAAGGTCATTACCAGAGGGAAAACACAAGTGCAAGGTTATCTCTCATCGCTTAAAAATGGGCCTATTTTGGTTGCTTCTTAATATAAGTGAATCCCAGTAAGTACAAATTCTTTTCTTGAGAACTAATCTGGACACAATAGCAAAGTTCTAAAAATCAAGCCTACTCTAGCTTTGTAAAAACAAAAGGCTTATATATCTTTTTCTTTTTAAAAATAGTAATAGAATGATTTGTGGTCTATAATCAGAAAACTTAGCTCACTTAAACTGAAAAATAAAAATTCTTACAGGCCTCACTGGTCTACCCAGTAAATGAAGTGCAACGAGGAAGGGAAGGCTGGCACGGTTACCTGCATAGGGGTACTGGTAGGGCACAGCAAACGCCTGGCCGTTCGTGGCATACACAACTTGAGTTCCTGGTGGGTACGCACCACCGTATGGACCATAGCCATATGCCTGCTGAAAAGAAATAGGCCCATTAGAAAGACAATGTTGAAACCCTTGATAGTGCATTAAAACTGGGTCTCCAGATTGTAATTGGTAACATTCAATGGTTAATAATAAAAAAAAAAAAGTTGACAGTGTGGTTATGTTCTTCTTTAAGGTTAAACAAATACTTACAACTGGAGTCCACCTTCAGGCTGTAAAATGAAGAAGGCAGAAAAATACAAGAAAAAACTGGACTTACAAGAGATTTGGATTTCAATTCAGTTGTTACGTTACCCTGACCTTCAGTGAGTCACCCACCTGGCTACTCTGGGCCCTATTTTGCTCATCTGTAAAATGATCAGGTTGGACCAGGCAGTAAGAAGATTCATCCAAAACCAGTACTCTCCAGGTGAAGGTAGCCTAGAAGCAGAATCCTCCCAGCCCAATTTCAGCAGTTCCAGGCAGCATACGGAAGATGAGGATGCCTGAGGTCTGGTACCAGGCAGGTGACTGACGGCTTTCCGGCCATATAACTTATGAAAGGGCACTGCCGGAAGTGGGCAGTAGGCAGCAGACACATCTCCACTGCCTGAGCCAATGACTACACGTGCTGAGAAATACTCAGACAGAGTCTGGCTGCCTTAGGTGCTCACAGGTGAGAGGGAGCAGACAACGTACAGACGACCACAACTGATGTCGTGCATGACAAGTGCTCTGATACAGCAGAGAAAAGGGAGCTGCGGCTCAGCAAATATGTGTGTGCATCTAAACCTGGCATCTTACAAACACAGGAGACAAGACTCTTGCTTCTGGAAGATGGAGGAGACATTCTTTCCCCCATTCCTCCTGCTAAGTACAACTAAAATCCCTGGACGTTATATACGAAACAGACACAAGAAGACCGGATGGTGGAGAGGAGAGGCAGACTGGCCAGGAACTTTCGGACCCAAGAGAAGATGCACAGTTTAGTCCCTGGGATTCCTTTTTCCTTCATACATCCCAGACTAGGTAACGAAGAAGCTGGCAACCTGAAAATGCCAATAAATACACTCTAAAAAGGCCTGAGAAGAGCCTGTTCTCCCTACCAAAGAATCTAAGAAGGAACGGGGCAACCTAGCAACAAAGAACATCTTTATATAACAACCACTCGATTCCAGGCAAACAACACAGAAAAACCTGCAGCCCCATTCAAACTCCCACCAGCAAAGGCCAAGTGTGAAAAGCCTGAACTTCCTGCTCAGCAAGCAGTAACAAGGCACCCTCACAGAGCTGTCAGAGAAGGCTGAGGGGAAGCTGAGAATTCGCCCCTGCCAGATGGAAACAAGACAGCCCCATCCCACTCCCTGGTGTCAGTGGAGACCACGTGAGGAGCCAGAACCCCCACCTCTGACCAGCAAAAGTAAGGTACCCCTTCCCATCCACCAGAATGACATCGGCAGAGGCCGGGAGGGCGAGGACTTCCAGGACCACTCGGTGGCAACCGTGGCATCAGTAGAGGCTACTTGGGGAGCAGTAAGAAGGAGCCCTTCCCCTTCCAGACAGGGTGGTCTTGGGGAGACCTAGTAAGAGTCCAAACACCCCTCCCCCCACAGCAAGCCCTGGGCATCAGCCGAGGCCCAGAGGAAGCCTGGACTTCCACCTCCACCTGGCAATGATAAAGCAGCTCCCCAAGAGGAGGTCTGTTAAGACACAAGATTAAATAAGATTCAGAGTCTCATACTACTTAAAATGTCCAGATTTTACCACATGTCCTTACTAGTAAGTGGGAGCTGAACAATGGGTACACATGGTCACAAGGTGTGTGAAGGACGCTGGAAACTAAGAAGGGCCAGGGAGGGAGGGAAGGGAGTGGAGATAAAAACTTACACATCAGGTACAATGCACACTATTCTGGTGACAGGCACACTAAAAGCCCTGACTTCAGCATTCAGCCATGTAACAAGAACACTTGTACCCCCTAATATTTTGAAATACAGATTATTAATATATAAATAAAAGAATAAAAAGTCCAGGTTTTGATCAAAAACCATTCATCGTACCAAGAACCAAGAAGATTTCAATTGAATGAGAAAAGACAACAAAAAACACCAACACCAAGATGACAAAGATGTTAGAATTATCTAGAAAGGATTTTAAAACAGCTATCATAAAAACATTTCAATGATCAATTATGAAGACACTTGAAATAAATGAAAAAATAGAAAATATCCACCATAAAAACAGAAAATCTCAGTAAAAATATATAGTTATATATTCAAATTTTTATATATCAAGATACAAAAAATAAAAATTTTAGAACTAAAAATATACAATATAAATAATTCAATGAATGGGCTTAACAGAATGGAGATGACAAAGAAAAGAATCAGTAAACATGAACAGAGAGTAGAAACTGCCCAATTAGAACATAACAGACAGAAAACAGAAGCAAAACAATGAAGTGTCTCTGGAACACGTGGGACTAACGGTGAACCTTACATTCGTGTCATCAGAGTCCCAGCAGGAGAGCAGAAAGAGGATGGGGCTAAAAGAAATTCACAAAATAATGGATTAAAATTTCCCAAATTCAGCAAAATACTTAAGCCTAGATATTCAAGCTGAATGAATGCCAAACAGGATAAACCCAAAGAAATACACACCAATACACAGAAGTTAGCCAAATTTTTGAAAACTAAAGACAAAGTAACCACGGAACAAGCAGAAGGAAGGAAATAAAGACAAAAACAGAATCAATGAAACTGATAGAAAAATTGAGTAAAAAGAAAAGCTGATTCTTTGAAAAGATTAATAAAAACTGACAAACCTCTAGCAAGCTGTTAAAAAAAAAAGACAACACAAATTACCAATATCAAGAATGAATGGCTGGGAGGCCAAGGTGGGCGGAGTGTTTGAGCTCAGGAGTTCGAAACCAGCCTGAGCAAGAGTGAGACCCCGTCTCTACTAAAATTAGAAATTAATCAGACAACTAAAAATATATAGGGAAAAAAATTAGCCGGGCATGGTGGCGCATGCCTGTAGTCCCAGCTACTCGGGAGGCTGAGGCAGGAGGATCGCTTGAGTCCGGGAGTTTGAGGCTGCTGTGAGCTAGGCTGACGCCACAGCACTCTAGCCCGGGCAACACATTGATACTCTGTCTAAAAAAAAAAAAAAAAAAAAAAAAAGAATGAATGCAATGAAGATAGATTTCTATAGACTCTGCAGACATCACAAGGATAAGAAAACTATGAAAAACTCCACATACATAAATCAGACAACTTGTGTAAAAAGGACCAATTCCTCAAAAGTACAAATTACTACAACCTACTCAATACGAAATAGAGAACCTGAATAATCCTGAAACCACTAAGAAAACCGAAGTTGTGGCAGGCATAGGACAGGCCGTTTGAGGACACAGTGAGGAGACTGCATGTAAGCCACGGAGAAAGGCCTCTAAGAAACCAATACTGCAGGCACCTTCCAGCCTCCAGAACTATGAGAAAATGTGTGTCTGTTGTGTAAGCACAAAAAAAGAGCGAGAGAGAAAGAAAAGGGAAAAGGGAAAAGGGAAAAGGGCAAAGGGACAAGGGACGGGGAAGAGGCTAGGGGAGGGGAGGGGAGGGGCGGTGAGATGAGCTCAGACTAGAACAGATAAGAACAGAAACTACATGAA
>CAUYSK010067979.1:0-16607 GCA_963575035.1 Avahi laniger | reverse complement strand
ACCCGGCTGAGCAAAGGCAGGAAGAACACCGAGCGCTCACCCTTCTCGCGGTGCAGCCCTCCCTCCTTACGACAACCGCGTGGATGGCGGCGGGCCCGCGGGGTTCCCACTGCGGCCTCTGAGGTTCCCAATCGTGGCTCTCCTTGCCACTGTGCCAACCACATCGCACTCACGTTACGCAACGTCGAGCTGGCATCGGGGCTGGACTTGGTGCTTTCTCATGCCCAGTCCCCTTTGATCCTACCCCTGAACGCAGAGACAATGTGCTCCATTTTACAGACACATAAACTGAGGTTGTGAGGAGTCAAGTAACTCTTTAATAAAGGGCAGAAACCTGGACCCAGGCCTTCTGACGCCAAGACCAGCTGGGACCAGGGGTGGTGGCTTCCCACCCATTGAGGACAAATGCTCAATGAAGAAATGGCCTCGGGCTCAGCAGTCCTACAAGGTGGCCAAAGAGACAAGACCAGCACCCTGAACTCTGGAGCCCAGAAGTCAGTTCAGCACAAAACACAGAGACGGGGGAGAGAATCCAGGCCGGGGTTGAGACGGCTGGTTGAGCTATAATCCTTCTTCCTTCCAACAGTTATTGTCACGACACAATGTTATACAAACACCCTCTTGTAGAGGTGCCCAGAGGCAGCAGGTGAGTGAAGGGCTCTGGATCTACATGGCGTCAAATTGATCACCTGGACACCTGCCCACACCTCAGCCAGCCTCAGTCTCCACATCTGTCAAATGGGCTTGTTAATAGTGCCTGCCTGAGACCCCCTCACGGGGTCTCTGTGAGTTAATTCACAAGCAGTGCTCAGGGTAAGGGCGCGACAGGACTGTTCTCAGACCCAGCTCACTGGCAAGGACCTGCACCATGTCTGCTTCTGCACAACTTCCGACACTTCGTTAGATGCTTGCTTGGTTTAATTTTCTATTAGTATCTGTCTCGTAAGCTAGTTGCAACACGCTCTGCAGCCGGCCGGCGAGCGTCCCTAGTGAGGTCTGTGCTCCTTGTTGGTGGGGGTCTCACCTTCCAAACCTCTGCCACCCACGCCTCAGCCCACCGGCCCTGGGATGCAGGCAGGGCTCAGTCACACGCCCACAGAGCAGGGGCACGTCCTGCCTCAGACTGTGGGTACAGGGTCCCCGTCCATTCCCCTCCTTCAAATGGGACCCTCTGCTAGGGACTGCATTGTGTCCCACCCGAAATTCACGTTCAAGCTCTGACCCCCAGGGGGATGGTGTTTGGAGGTGAGGCCTTTGGGAGGTGGTTATGGTTAGACCAGGTCGTGAGGGTGGAGCCCCCATGATGGGACTAGCGCCGTGTAAGAAGAGACGCGAGAGAGCTGGCTCTCTGTCTCTGTCTCCCCTTGCCATGTGAAGGCACAGTGAGAAGGCAGCTGTCTAAAAGCTGAATCAGCCGGCACCTTGACCTTGGACCTCTCAGCACCCAGAACCGTAGGAAATAAATGTCTGCTGTTTAAGCCGCCCAGTCTGTGGTGCCTTTTACAGCAGCCTGAGCTGACTAAGACGCGTGTAACGCTATATGTTGTATTTAATCATCTCGTGTATTAGTTTCTTGTTGTCGCTCGTTATAGACCGCATATTCCTGTGCCTCCAAGATGCATATGCTGCAATCCTCCCCCGCAGAGTGATGGTATTAGGGGTGCGGCCTCGGGGAGGCGATTGGGTCACGAGGGTGGAGCTCTCACGAAAGGGATTAGGGCCCTTGCGAAAGGACCCCACAAAGGGCTCCCTCACCCCTTTCGCCACATGAGGACGCAGCAAGAAGATGCTGTCTGTGAACCAGGAACTGGGTTCTCACCAGACACCGAGTCACCGGTGCCTGAGCTTGGGCTCCCCGGCCTCCAGAACCGTGAGAAACGCAACAGCAGACCGCGGTAGTGGTGCTGGCGGCCCAGCCGACTGAGACACCCGGGAACAGAGGCCGCCTGCGCTCGCCTGGCTCCCGACACGGGGGTCACTCCCTTCTCGTGACCTGGAGATCCGAGGTGGGTCTCCTGGGGAGTGGCCGGGTGGAAGACTCTCATCCCACACATGAGACACGTGAGTTCACAGTGGAGACGGGGCAGGGTGCGGCCCAGAGGCCTCCGGCCCTTCGTTTTCGCCCTGAGTCACTGGCACCCTGTGTATTTGTGGCCTGAACAAGTTTAATTCCAACAGACAATTGCAGCGTCACCCTGCTGACCTCCCCACCTAGCTGGGCGTGGCTCAGCTGGGTGACTGTCAATTCCATTCAAAATCCCAGGCACGGCCCCCAGGAGGGGCTCCAATCACATCTCTGACATTTCATTCAAGTTGGGACCGTCTTTCTCCAGCTTTTTGCAACCGGGCTCCAATCAAATAAACTCCTTTGTTCTGTGTCGAACTGACAGGCAGTTAAAACCCCATTATTATGCTATAATTTCAGAAAATTGATCCCAGCGAATAGCTAAATAGGGCTCAAAATTGCTTAATGTGACATCTTATTGGAGGCTTTCAACTGCCAGAAATCCCAGGCAGCAGCAAGCCGGGGTCTCTGGGACCAGCATGTCAGCTCAGGAAGGCCGGCCCCCACGGCGGAGCGGAAGCAGAGATTAAAACAGCGGCCGCAGGTGATTCATCTGCCACACTCGAGCCAGCCCCTGCGGGCTGTGACAGCCAGGCTCCCGGCTGCCAGGCAATGGTGGGTTCGTGCTGCTCTCTGCAATTGTAGGAGCAGCAACGTGAACAGCTGGAGGCAGGAACAGAAAGGACTCAGGGGAGAAGAAACAGCAGAGGGAAAATAATCCCTTTGAGAGTAAAGAACAAATAATTGAATAAGGGATTAAAAAAACACAAGGGATCTCTGCTAATTGCCCTTGACGGCTAGTGTGAAAAGGGCCGGGGATGGCTTTGTCTTCTCACCCCTGCCCTCACCCTGCGGTTCGGGAGTGGGACGGCCCAGGTACCTCTGGGCCAGCAGGCCCTTCCCTGTCATTCCTGTCTCTGTTTATGACAAACCCCTCTTCTCCAAAGCCAGTGCTTCAGGGGGCCGTTGGCTTTTCCATGACTCTCCCCTCCCTCGCATGGCAGTGCAAAGACGGGTCTTGCACTTGACTCTGTTTGACAGATGGGGCGCGTTTGTGTCTCCCACAGTGGAAGCGGAGCTGGGCAAGCACAGAGACGTCTGGCTGAGTCACCAGGCACAGATCTGCCCCTTCCCCGGCCTCCATCCGTGGGCAGGAGTGCGCGGAGGGTGCAGAGCAGTAAGTGCTCAACACAGAACCGCTGTGAGCTGGCTTCGTCCCTCAGGGTGCGGGGAATTTAATGAATGTCACTGCAGCCCTATGGGGACCGGCTAGCTCAGCAGCGTTCGCCCGTGCCCCTCGCTACTGGCTCATAGCAAATTTCTGCTCCCCCAAGAGGCACATAATGGGGGCTTCGGGAACGTCTGGATGGGGAGGTGTGACCAGGGCACTCGATTGGACTCTGGAGGCAGACGGGCCAGGGTGCAGATCTGTGACATCTGTTATTTGCAGGTCTCTTAGCTGTGTGACTTTGGGCAAACCATTTAACCTCTCTGCGCTTCAGCGTCCTCATCAGAGAAAACAACACGATCACCCTCTGGGGCTACGCTGGGGATTACTGAGGGAGCCTGTGCAGTGCTCTTCCCCCAGGCCCTGGCACACAGTCAGTCCTCGGTGCAGGTCGGGAGGGGGAGAGGCATATTTTGTGGAGACAGACAGGGAGAAAACACACTTAAGGAAATGCAGTCAGGAATAAGCCAGGCAGGTGTTACGCTCATGGGCCAGCCAGGGACAGTGACGCAGGCAGAGGGAGCAGAGCCTGCTGCCCAGTGTTTGGGGCTCAGGAACCAGGATGTTGAGGCTCCAGCCTTGCTTCTGCTTTTTATTAGCTGGTGTAAGCTTGGGGCAGTTGCCTCGATTTGCTCGTCTGCCAAATGAGGAGATAGGGCTATCTGCTGCCTTTGGGGGTGAATGGGCCAGTACACACAAGATGCTTGCAGCCGCGCCTGGAACACGGTGGGGCTGCGAAGGGGATGGAGTCACATGACTGACAGAGGTCCCAGGCACAAGGTGAGAGGTTGTGAGCCTCAGTCTCTAGGGCCTGGGCTGTGCTTTCAAATTCTCAACAAGCAAGGGCTCACTCGTAACAGCCAGCGAGACGTAACAACTGGCCCTAGGCCCATGCCGGGCGCAGCCCAAGACCTTCACATAGTGACTCATCCGCATCCCAGCCACCCTGCAGGGTGGGTGCTGTTACCGTCCCCATTTACCACTGGGGAACATGGGCCCAGAGAGAAGAAGAAACTCCCCTGAGGTCGCAGGACTGGCAGGTGACAGGGCTGGGATTTGAACCTGAGCCAGGCCCAGGGGCCGGCTCCGTTACCCCCGGACTCTATCTAACCATCCTACTATGTGACCAGTCCAGCTCAGTTATCCAGTTGGGCAAAACCACCAAGCCGGCAGCCTGTGCAAGCCGAGCCCGGCTTGGGGCGACTCTTCCCGGTTTGGGGCAGGGAAACGGGTGCCCAGCCAGGCCCGTTCCCACCCCAGCGCCCCCAGGCCAAGGTCAGAGAGGGGAGGCCAGGGGAACCCACCTGTGCTGAGGTCTCCAGGGCGGCAGGGGAGGCCGAGACTCAGGGAGGTTGGGGGAGGGTGTCGGGAGACGGCTCCCGATGGACACGGGTCTGAGAGGCAGCCGTGGCAGGCTGTGGAGGGAGCGTAGGTCCAGGGAGACATTGGTTCAGGTCCGCGCCCTGCCAGTGGAGACTCACTTTCCTGTGTGTGAGACAGGGACACTTTCGGGTTTGGGGATGCCGCGGGACGGAGGAGGGCGCGTGGGCACACAGGCTTCGTCTCAGTGACTGCGAGCTACCGGTTCTAAACGTATATACAGCTGATCCCCAAATTAACACCCGGAGCTAGAGCGTGGAGCTGGGAATCTGCCCATAAGCCACACAACCTCGGGCCACACACAGACGTCACCTCCCAGTGCTCTGCGGTAGCCCCGGCGAGCCGTCCTCCAAGCTGGGTTTGAACTTGTCCCAGCATGGGCATTCGTCCCTCCCTGGCCGGCCCAGCCCGGCGCAGAGCTCGCCGTCGGAAGTCACCCACTAGCTGAGCTGGCGACTTGCGACTCCCATTCTCAGCCTCCTTTGGAAAGCCCAACACCTCTGCCCACGGAGAGAGACGGCGTTTATCCCGGGGCCATGCGTACGCCTGCACGTGCCGTCTCCACGTCCGACTGGACTCCGCCTCCCTCGCCCTGCTCTGCCCGGACCCTGCACCGTGGCACTGAGCACACGGCCTGTGGCCGTCCTCACCGGTCTGACCTCACGGGTCTGAACGCAGCCTCCGTGCGATTGCTGACTCGCGATATCGCCACCAAGACAACTGCCAGGACGCCCCTCCTCCTCGCTGTTCCCCGGGTCCCTGCTTGTTAAAAGTGGGCTGTGGGCTCCAGCTGAGGGTTGAACCTCAACAGAGGAACTCCTGTCTTCCTCGAAGCCATCCTACACAGAAGCCCCAAACGTAAAACAGGCAAAAGGACTGATGTCCTTCAAATTAAGGCTGGGCCTAGGGTGGGGCCAGGGAGGCCCCCGTGCTGCTAGATTTCACAATAGTCACTCTCAGGTCGGGGACTGTGGGTGGGCGCCAGGCACGTCTCTCCCCTCAACCCTCGTCCCGGCTTAAACCTTTTACCTGGTGGGGAGCCGGGCAAAGGCCTGGGGGACCCAGTTTGAGAACCACAGGGCAGCCACTGGGTTTTACACGTAGGCCCAGACCCTTTGCTCAGACGAGTGGGAGTGACAAGCCCAGAGCTCCTGCCACTGGGGAAGGGGGGCCAGGCCCAGAGCCTCCCGCAGGCGCTCCCGGAAGCAGGCGTGGGTGGGCCGGCGCTGGTGCTCTCTGTCATCCGGGGGTTCACAGGCCTGGGGGACTCAGGGCTGCTGCCAAGCCTGGGGTGCAAGGGACTCTCCTGGGTTTCTCCCAAAACAACCAGGACGTTGACGAATTCGGGGGGTGACCCGGCAGGAAGGAACTCCCAGGAGAAGGCCCGGGTGAGAGACTCTTGCAGTGACCAGACTGCAACGGAGCTTTTCACGCTCCCGAAGCAAGAGCCACCGCAGGCACTTAGCACAGAGACCTCTCCTTGCCAGGTGTGTCGAGCTGGAAATCCGATAATTATAGCCTGGGATGTTTTATTTCTTCATCTGGGCTCCCTCGCCTCTCAGCTCCCTTCCCCAGACCCGGCTCCCACGGCACAGGCGGAGCTCGTAAAAGGAGGAGGAAATGAAACCCAAGCGCTTCCCTGCAGAGGGGGCCCAGCTCCGTGCATCTTGGAACCACCGCCCGGCGCTGGGGAGTCCCACAACGGAGGACACGTTTGGAGTCTCAGATTAGAAAAGGACATCGCCCGGGGCCCTCAGACGGCTGCGTCCTTCCAAATCCCGAGAGGATGCCAGGGATGGCAGAACTGCGGGAGGCGAGGACCTGAAGGCTGGTTTCTCCAGGGCCCTTCGAAACCCTTCGTTCACGTTCGGGGAGCGGGGGTGGCAATTTGTGTTCCTGTGCTTCGGATGAAAGCGCTCGGCCGAGCCCAGCGGCACCTCCTGGACTCGGGGTATGGCGATGACCAACGCCAAGCACTGGGGTCCTCTGGAGTCCCCAAATGTCTGTCCCAATCAGAGGGCCTTTACTTGGAGAAGAAGTGACTATCAGTTTGGGGGCTGGATTTCTTCAGAGATTTAAGCAGGGAAAGAGGGAACTTCTGGCATGAAACTGGGGGCTCACAGAGCCAGGGAAGTGGGGCTCAATGAGGCTCCCAGTGGCTCCTCTTGCACTTTCCAACAGGCCTCCTTCCTGGAGTTCTGCCACCACTAAACCCAGCTCTACAACTGTACCTGTGGCAAAAAGCCGCCTTTTCCCCAAATCTCCCGAATGCAGCTCAAGGGCCCCACACCTCTTCCAGGCAGCCCCTCCTGACTTCCCTCCCCCGAGGGTCCCCACCCTTCCCTGTGCCTGGCCCATCTCCTACCAGACGGGAGCCCTGGAGGCAGGCCTGAGCTTGGGTGCCCGGTGTGGTGCTTGGGCCTGGGGACAGCTCAGCCCACTGTAGGAATCTCAAATCCCCAATGGCAAAGGCTGTGACTTGGGGCCACAGAGGAGGGAACAGCACTGTTTGCTTACCCAAAACCGCCTGCAGAAATGCTTTCAACTGCCACCTACCAACCTACACGCGCCCAAAGCCGGAGTCGGGCGTGAGCGGGGCTGAGATTAGGGAGTTTTCCCGGAGGGGAGGGGCCTACCTTAGATGTGGGGGAGCCCTGTGGCTTTGGGATCGAAACCTGCTGTGGCTGCTCAGGAACTGAGCGACCCCAGGCAGCTGCCACCAGCTCCCCCTGGGCCTCAGCTGCTCACCTGCAAGTGCGCGTACGGAGCCACCGTGAGGCTCTGATAGAGTCGGCCCAGGCCCTGGCCCAGGTCGGCTTTCCCTACGGGGTGTGGGGTCAGGGAAGGAAGCCCAGCCCTCGAGCCCTCGAGCCCCCTGTTCTAAATCAGCTGTCCGTCCTGGGCCAGCAAACCCCAGTCCCAGGGTTTCTCAGAGCACACGTCCCTCCCAGGTTCTCCCGAGGGGCTCTCGGCTGACTCAGAATGACCCCTCTGCATCTCCTGATGCAACACAGACTCTGGTAAGCTGAGCACAAAACGGGGGGTCATTTCTACCAGCCCCCACCTCCATGCTTGTTCCTGGCAAACCCTGCCTGCGGAGGACTTCACGGAGACAGACGGCGGATGACGGCGGATGACGGCAGACGTACAGGAGACCACCCAGAGTCACTGCTGCCCCGGGACCCAGCGAGCCGAGGCCCTGCTTACCCCACAGGGCCATGAAGACGGAGAAGAAGACGGTGGCCGGGTTGTCGAAGAGGTGGCTGGCCCGGGCCGTGGCGCAGGCTGAGCTCATCTTCCAGTAGCTGCAGGTCTTATCGCAAAGGGGACACATGGTGACGTTGTGTCTCTGGTCACACATCTCCATGCTGGAAGAGAGAGCAGGTCTGGAGTTGCTGGGTCAGGGGCGGAGCGCTGCCTGGGTGCCGCTCTGGGCGGGGAGGAAGTGCCGAGCCCGAGTTGGGGGTGGGTGGGGGTGCCCTAGGTCCCCGCCACGGTGGCCATGACGAGGGACGTTGGCCAGCGTCAGCCACGGCCTGTCCCTCCTTGCTATCCGGCAGCTTCACAGGTGCGACTCGTGCTGCTGCCCCAGCCCCACGCTTGGTTTAACGCTCCCTGCTGCTGTCTTAAAGTGCAGAGCGGTTTTTGGACGAAGGTCTCGCATTTTCATTTCGCATGGGGCCCTGCAGCCCCTGAAGCCAGCCCTCGACGTGGACCCATCCAGGCTTGCTTCGTGGCAGGAGAAGGGCCTGAGAGTGTTCGCCTCTGGGCAGCAACACCCCCAGCCTGTCCTAAAGCCGCCTCTAGGAGAAGCCCCGGCCCCAGCCAGCCCTCAGTGATCGCCGGTGGGTCCTGTGCAGTGAGCAGCCAGGCAAGGCTGGGACCGGAGCCCAGCTGCTGTGCACGGGACAGCGGAGCCTTGCAACCCAGGCAGGTCTCCCGCCTGCTCCTCCTCGGCACTCGCACTCTCGCCTGCTGATCCTAAAACACGCCAGGGCGTCAAAGCCACTGTGGCGTGAGAAGCAGCCACATTACTGGCCTGCGTGGGTCTCCCACCTGGCCTGGACCAGCACGGCAGGCTATTACAATCCCGTCTCCACAGATGAGATATTGAGTCCAGAAAGGGACAGCAACTTCCTCAGAGCCACACAGCAGAGTGGGAATTGAACCCTTGGTCTCTGTCTCAGAGCCCGTGCACTGAATGGCTTTCATCTACCGCCCAGAGGCCATGGGGGAGCTCCCTGCTGAGGTTGGGTGGCCCAGACCAGGTCCTAGCTTGCTATTCCTGCCCTCTGTGACCCTGGCCAAGTCCTGGGGCCTTTCTGGAAAATGAGGAGGGGGTCAGAACAAGGTCCTGCCAGCTCTGGCCTGCCCCAAACCTTCTCCCTCCTGCTACCTGGGGCATGGCTCGGAGCTGGAGGGCTCCTTCCCAGAGGTTAGATGCTTATCTGGGAGAGAGCGGAATGGGTGGTTTTTCCTTTGTTTTTATTTTACCTTTTAAATTTCTATGTACGCATGAACTGATGCACAGAATCACGCCTGGCCCACAGCAGGAGTGTTTAATAAACGCCTGTGGCAAGGCTCTGCGGGACCCTCCTCTGTGTCCAGCGCGGTGGGCACTCTGGCTCGATTCTCTGCTCTCAGCAACAGTCGCTAAACGTTTATGTAACAATCACGTGTGTACTGTATGTGCCAGGCCCTGTGTGGCACTGAAGATGGACAGATGAAGGAGGGACTGACCACAGCCAAGGCCACTGTCCCGGGGCGTCTGGGAGGCGTGTGCGTGAGAGCACGTGAGAGCATGCATGGGAGCGGGCAGGTGAGTGGCACGCTCAGGCGCAGGGAGTGTGCACTCTGGGCCCAGCCAACTATGGGTCTGACACTCAGCTCCAGCATCCGTGACCACGTGGCCTTGGGCAGGTGACTTGAGCTCCTCGTGTCTTAGTTTTCCCGTCTGCAGTGTGGGGGTATTGATAACAAAGAGCCTGTCAGGAGGATTGGAGACCGATGTGTGTGGAGCTCTTGGGACAAGGCCTGGCACACCTCAGACACACGAGGTTACCCATGTTGTTATTATTGTGGGACTAGCCAAGTGCCTGGCGACAGCAGTGATTTTAAGCAAAAGCCCGGGAGCCAGCCTTGTGGGGTTCTGACCCTCGCTAAGTCTTGTTTGCCTTGAGGGCCTCTCTAGGGAGGCAGAAGGGAACAGGAGGTGTGAGAGAGGACGTTCCCAGCTGGGTGTGACCTGCAACCCTCTCCCAGGGAGGCTGTAGTGGAGTGCCACCCTGCCACGATCAGCACGTGGCCCAGGGCCACAGTGACCACTTGGCCTGGGGCTGCCCTGGAGCCCTGAGGGCTGGGACTGGGACAGGGAGGGCCCAGGAGTACCCTGCCTCCCCGACCCTGAGCCCTGTGGCCCCGACCCCCACGGCCTCTGAGCCTGCTTCCCTGCCAGCCTCGGCTTCCAGAGCAACCACCACCAGCCAGAAGCCTTTTCCTGCCGGTTTTAAACCCTCCACCTCTAGCCTCACTACCTTCAGCCACAATACAGACAAAGGACAGGGAGGTCTGTCTCTCAGGGGGCCAGTGGCACCAGGCTGGGCGCTGGCCTCCTGCAACCCTGGCGGGGAGGACAGACTCCATGGGGCGTGCACGGCCTCCGCGCTGGCCTTGTCTGTGCCCCGCCGTGGCTGGATCCTGAGTAACTGCTGTTGGCATGTCCGACCACGTGACGGAAGGCCAGCCAGCTGGCATGACCACGGGGTGTCCACAATCCGGCTGGCCGAGCCTCAAGGCTGCCGTCGCAGGAGGGAGGAAGGAAGGAAGCTGGAGACTCCCAGCCTCCTCCAGGGGCCACGGGGACTCCCCACCTTTCACTGGTCACTTCCCTCCAGCTTTGAGCTGTTTTAGCCAAAAGTCGGCCTTAAAATCCCCACCATGTCTGGGCTACTTTGATCTTGACCACAATCCAGCCCCAGTGCTGGTGACCTCATATCACATCAGCAAACAAAGGGACAGGCTTTCTCCTGCCGAGGACCAAAATAACACCCACGGGAGATAAGCCAGATTCCTGCAAAGCTTTGATTCCAGGGGTGGAATAGTTTAGGTGTTGTTCATGTGTGAAAACATCATTTCAACAGAAATTGACTGGATATGGTCTTTCTGTGCTAGGAGCCGTTTCTTCCGCAGCTGAGACTCGCGGGAACTGCGGATGAATTTTCCACACTCTAGCGCTGCCTTGGAGACGCCTGGCGGAGTCGTTAGGAAAATAGCGAACTGATACATTGGGGCTTTTTAGGGCCAGCTCGAATTCACCTTTAGGGTCTCAATTCCCCAGTGGAGCGATGTGATAAACGCTGAGAACAGCGCAGTGTCCCCAGGAGGTTGTGGCCTGTGGTTATCTCTGGGCTAGTGTTGGGGCACTGAGGCCACAGCCACAGAAGGCTGGGGACTGCTCCCTACACCGAGGGTGAAATTCTCAAACCTGCGCCGCTTGACTCCTGTCCTGGCTGCCACCCGGGGAGAACTGCCCCCTCCCGGTGGGGCTGGGCTGCCCTGAGTCTCGAGAGCTCCCCTATGTGTGACACGCGCCTGGTGCACAGCGGAAGGCAGACCAACTCTACGTGCAAAGGCCTGGGCACGCTTAGTGATGCCACCCTCTGTTACGGCCCTGCCCCTGCAACGTGTCCCCAGCCGCGGGGAGGACGGGAGGGGAGGGGGCAGGCCCCACTGAGAAGACGGAGCAGGTGGAGGTGCCACGTGACTCCTGAGCGCCAGCCTGAGCAGAGGTCTCGGAACACTCATCTGTCTCGCTTCCTGAGCTCGCCACGAAGCTGTGAATTTTCTGGCTGCATAATGACCAAAAATTAAAAGGAAGAAGTGCACCCAAAAAACCTTCTAAAGAATGAAAATGGGCCAGATATACATGTCTTCCTCTTGACAATATGTCCCAGGATGACCATGCCCCAAAGGGCAGCCACACTTTTAGATGGCGACTGAGCCCTTCAGACAGTGCCTTTGGTCCTGACAGCCTGGGTGTGGCACGAGACTTCCCGGGCACTGAGCACGTGGGCGGGAATCGGTGGGACAGGCCAGAGTCCCAGGGAACTCTGCACTGGAACTGCAGGAAAGGGACGCCTGCCCAGGAAGCGGGCGTGCGCCGGGGCGGGACTCTGCCTACCTGGGGATGTTTTCGTCCACGGTGGCGCATCCGTACAGGAACACGATGATTCCCACGATGGAGGCCGGGATGAGCATTTGGGTGTACACGCCCAGCCAGGCGAAGTACAGGCCGATCTTCTCCCCGAAGTACTTCCTGCACCGCAGGGGCACAGACGGAGACAAGCTGACTCTCATCCTACACCACGCCCGGTCCCCTCCCCAGCAAGGACCAACACGAACTGGGGCCACCAGTAGGAGGCAGAGCGGGGGCGCGGGGCTGCTCCATCAGGTCTGGGGGTGCTCTCTGCTTTCCCTATGCCTGTCCCCTTCTCCTCTGGGCCCGGGAAGGTGGGTGCCTTTCTGCTGGTGACGGCCCACGCTGGTGGGTGCAGACGTATTTCCTGCGGAGGCTGTCGCCTCCGAGTCCTGTTCAGCGCAAGGACTGGAATGAGCCTCGGCACGGAGGTGCCAGGAAAACCAGTCACTCCTCACGCTAAGCGTCGTTGACACCTTGATGGCTTAAATGCATTTCCGCAGGCCAAACCAGCGTTCCGGGTCCCTGCGAGTCCCCACAGGACACGTTGCCTACCCTGGTCGCCACTCCTTCCTGCCCCATGGGGACAGAGGTCCTTCTGGGAGAGGCAAATTCTCACACATTTTGAGGCAGCTCTTTTCTTCCCCTCAACACCGCAATGCAGGAAATCCCGCCGGCCGGCCGGCCGGCCCTGGGTGTGGGGGAGGACTTAGGAGCAGACATGAAGGTGACGGGAAAGAGCCGTCCTCTGGGGAATTTGAATAGGCTGCCGGTCCTGCGGGGAGGCCGTGGCTCTTCCTACACAAGCTCTTCAAGTTCAAACAGGTTCCCGGGTACCGAACATTCGGGGCAGTTGAAATGCACAGGGACGTTTACCGACTGACATGAGCTAGGGACTGGATTCCCAAAGCCTTTGGCCCCGGCCCGCCCGGGGCCCTTCTTACCTGATCAGGTCGATGGGCTGGTACTTGTAGAAGACGCCGTACCGCGCCCACTCTTCGTACAGGAGCTGGGAGAGAGGCAGTGGTGAGGACAGAGGTGACACTCCGAGGGGGCTTCCCCGGAACACAGAGCTGCCGGGGACTTGGCCCATAGCTACATCATTCATTCATTCAACAAACCCTAACTGAGAGTTGGCTGAGTGCGGCAAGAGGAAGGACACCAAACCATTCCTCAGAAAGGGCACAAAACGACCAATTAAAAAAAAAAAAAACAAAAACTCACGGGATGCTAAGATAGCGCAGGTTTGTCTCCTGAGATGGGCGGCCTGATTAACAGGCGCAGTGAAATAAATGAAGCCGACACACGCCCTGATCCCCCCGGCTCGGCAGGGATGGTAATGAGTTTGGGGGATTGGAAGCCGCTGTGTTAGGGCTGCTGGGTAAAAAAAATCCCACGCGTGTGGGTAGTTAAGGCTTTGTCAACTTAACGCACAGCCCGGCTCATCAGCGCACCCTCCCCGCTGCGGGCACCTCTCAGGGTGGGCAGGGGGCAGCTGCCCACCAGGGGCCAGAGGCGAAGCCGGCTGCCTGTCCCCTCAGCTTGGAGCCCATTCCCTGGGCCAAGGCACCTCCCAAACTGAGAGTCCGAGGCCACGGCCGAGGGGCCCCCTCAGAGCCCTCACTTCTCCCAGTCCCCAGAGGCCAGGAAATGGGTGTGAGATGTCTCGGGTCTGACATAACCAGTGTGTCTGACCTTCTCATTTGGGGACATCTGGGGCTGGCTGCTGCAGGGGTCCCAACTGACACAGGTAGGAGCAGCACCCCTGGCTGCTCCCATCACTGCCCCACCCAAACCAAGACGAAGGGCACATGCCTCATGCTCCACTGCACGGCCCCTCGAAGCTGCCGGCCTCCCCCACAGCCGAGGACAGCAACGGTCAAAGGGGCTGTGACTGCCTTAGGCCACTCAGCTGGTCAGAGGGGAGCCGGGTCCCTGAGAGACCTCCATGCCACCCTGCGGAGGGTCTGAGGGCCCGGCAAGGGCTGGATTTGTCCCTAGAGATGAACAATAGGTGGGACCCTGATCCAACAGGATTACTGTCCTTATAAGAAGAGGAAGGAGGCCAGAGCCCGCTCTCTGCCCCCCACGGGAGGCCACAGCAAGAAGGCGGCCGTCTGTAAGCCAGGAAGAGAGCCCTCGCCAAGAACGGGAGGGACCTCTGGCTTCCAGAACTGTGAGAAAATAAATTTCTGTCGATTAAGCCCCCAGTGTGGTGTTTTTCGTGGCAGCCCACACTGCCTAAGACTCTCGCTCACCCACTTGGAGGACCCAGAGCCAACGGGGCGGCTTCCTAGGCACAGACACTTTCTCAAGCAAGTCTTTGAAAATTAAAGACGTATAGGAGGCTCACTGGGAGGGCTCGGCTTCCACAGAACAGGCAGTCAGGGCCTTGGACAGGACCCTCGGGAGAATTTCTCCCTTTCCTTGGGGCTTCAGAGAATGTAAGTTCCGTGATTCATCAGAAGTCAACACGCGCCTCCAAAAAGCAGGGGAGGAAATAACTTGGAAAGGCCAAATGC
The DNA here is from genome assembly GCA_963575035.1 of Avahi laniger. Taxonomy (NCBI): domain Eukaryota; kingdom Metazoa; phylum Chordata; class Mammalia; order Primates; family Indriidae; genus Avahi; species Avahi laniger. Next base: position 2,217 of record CAUYSK010067979.1, on the reverse strand, counting down.
ATTCTTATACATTGGAAGGAACCTTGCTGTCGAATCCTGGGTTTTGCCTGCTCTGCTCTAAGAGTGGCTCTCCCTTGATTAAATTTCTCCCTTAAGCCGCACACGCAGGATGTATTCTGTGGGATGCGGGTCCTGAAAGAACACCAGCAAGGCCGGGGGCTCAGCCTCCCCTGGCTGTCTCTGAGGGGAGGGAGTCCAGGAATTGGAGTGCAGGGTGGCCCTGGGCAGACCCCTCCCCAGCCCTGTCTCCTCCCTCACACTGAAGGATGCCGTCCTTCCTCCCGGTCACCAAGTAAACCCAGGCGGCTCTGCGGGTCAGTGATTCGTGGAAGGCAGAACGCTCATCCCGCACCAGTGCACCTGGCTGCGCAGGTGATGCCGAGAAGGCCACAGTTCTGCTGTGTAAGCAGGGAGGCCTGAGCCGGCAGACCCTGATGAAGCTGAACTGCAGCTCTGGAGATGCAGGGCGGCGTCACCAACCTGCACCCCTCCCTCCCCTGGAACCAAAGCACCGATCTAGACCACAGGCAGGCGGGAGAGGCAGCAGGGAGGAAGGGGTGAGGGGGACAGACGGAGGGAGGGAGGAAGAGGGAGAGGAGAGGCAGGGGTTGGGAAGAGGGACAGAGATGGAGAGAGGAAGGGAGAGAGAGACAGAGAGGGACAGAGAGGGAGAGGCAGAAACAGAAAGGACAGAGGCCTACACGGGCAGGGAAGGGCCCTGGCAGGCTCAGCACCGTCCTCTGACAGGTGTGGCGGACGGAGCACAGCCCCCCTCTCCGCCCTCAGCTTTCTACACAAACCACCTGATCTCTGGACTTTCGTTCCCGCCAGGAGGAGAGCAGCAATCACCCTGCACTGTCAGGGCAAAGAAATCAAACTTCAGATGCTGCTGCTACTGTTGGGAGAAGTCCAAGGACTCACCTAGCCTGGGTGAGCACTGGGTGCGTGGGCGGCAGAGCCAGGCCAGGCAGGTGGCTCCAGCCACGGAGACTGGGAGCCTTCCAGTCCCTGGACCTCAGAGGGATCCCACTCGACCTACCAGCGTCTCTCCTGCCTGGACACAGCCCTTGGTTACAGTAGGTGCTGACCCCGTGCCATCCTTCTAGAATGGAGGCACCGGGAAGACCCGTTCTGTCTGGTTCTCCTCCTCGTCCTCATCCTCTGTGAAGGGTCTGGGGCAGGCTACAGGTTTTCAGTAGTCGTTGAATGAATGAATGAATGACAGGTTGGGCCCTGTGGCTCCCAGTCCAGCACAGTGACGGAGCAGACCTCAGTCCACACCTGGGGTAAGTCCCCCCTGACCCCAGCAAGTCCCTCTCGAGGGGTCTTGGCTGTCCCCTGTCCCATGGGGCCCAAGCTGACCTCCTCTTCCAGAGCCCTGGCAGGAGGAAGCAGCCACTGCCCTGCCCTGCCCGCCAGAGCACCCTCCAGCGCGTCCAAATACAGTCCTCAGCGTGTCCCTTGCACACCCAGGGTTTAGTTCTGTGTAGATCTGAAGCCACCCTCACCCCGAGGGCCCCCAGGTGTTTGTGATCCCAGATTAGACTGATGGTTAGGGCAGTTACGGCTGTGCCCAGCCTTGGCCCGGATGTCTCTTTACACAAGCCTAGGCATCCCACCTCCACCCCGCACTGCGCACAGGGAAGTGTCCCTGGCCGAGCTTTTCCTTCAGTACACGAGGTATCCAGGGTCCAGCACTTGCCACTGAGAGCAGCAATAATGGAAAAGCCACAGATTGTAGCACTGGAAAGGCAAAGCACTTGGTACCAGGCCACTTCATATGGAGCCACCATGGGAGGATGAGAAGTTCTCCAAGGCTCTGAGTTAGGACCCAAACACCTATCTGACCCTCCCTTTTTCCCTCCCTCCCTTCCTTCCATCTACTAACTCCCATCAACCTGCTCACCCATTCATTTCACCCATCATTCATTCACTCACTCATCATCCATCCATTCTTCCATGTACCGCTCCACCCACCCACTCATCCACCCACCCATCCATCCGTCAATCTACCCATCCATCTACCCACTCATCCATCCACCCATCCATCTACCCACTCATCCATCCATCCATCCACCCATCCATCTACCCACTCATCCATCCATCCACCCACCCACCCATCCACCCACCCATCCATCCGTCAATCTACCCATCCATCTACCCACTCATCCATCCACCCATCCATCCACCCATCCATCTACCCACTCATCCATCCAT